>JAMKCH010075255.1:0-45240 GCA_023653785.1 Ophioderma brevispina
AATAATACTACCATTAAATATTGAACCTTGTAAGAACTGTATTAAAACTCCCATTCTATTTTAAGTGTCAAGTGCATACACAAACATCCTTCTAGTTGCTAAACAGTTTCAAGAATAATTTTAGTCCAATTATCACGTTGGTAGCAAAATCTGCACTACAGGGGGGGTAGGACACGATCTGCTCGATTTGGGCATTGGGGATTTCCAAACGGTAATTTGGGGAATTGCTACGTGCATTTACTATGGCAGTCTCGGTTCCAGTGACATTACAAAATCATATCTTAAACCTTTGTTCAAAAGATCTTAGATCATGATAATTTAGGAAAAAATATTGACTTCAAAATCCGTCGGGGTTAGTGGATTAACCCCGCTGCAAAATAGTGTAATTTCCAATAACGGTCATTTAGATTTAAATATTCGTGACCAGGCCTAGTCTTTAGTCAAGTCTGTGTGTAACCGTTCGATATGCGTAAGATCGCCCTCCTACCGTTAAGTCTTTGAAACAGACTAGCGCCCGGAAGTTGATGCCGTTTTGAATTCGCTGTTGCTGTTAGGTTGGCATGTCCTACCCCCTGCTGCACTAGAACGAATTTAAGTAGTCCAATATTGAGCCTCTGAAACCAGTGTGTCTCTGTGGTTAACTATGTAACTACTAGTTGGAAATCCACAAAACCACGACTAGATCTGGAAAGCACCATAATGCCGCCTCTTATCATTGCTAACTAATAAAATGTTTGAATACTGTATCAAAAAGAGCTTCATCGGAAAAGCAAACAATGTTGGACTAAGAAGTAGTTTCTAATCAATTACGAATTGTAGTCCTAGCATTAATCGGACGTTTGCCTAATATTAGGCAATTACAACAAGACAAACAAGGGTCTACAATAATAATGTTCATAACAGCATCCATATTGCACACCTTTTGAAGAATTAAGTTTGTAAAATGATCTGACGTAATATATAATAAAACATGGTCTTGCAAAAAAAATAAATCATTAGTCGCTTGGAATGTTCCTTTTTTCTTGCATTCAATCTATAAATGTATTTTAAACAAGAAAGTCAAGCCCTGCTTCATGTAGGAATGTGTTTTATATCAGTTCTACTCTTAGTTTTCTTGTATGTGATTAGGAGCATTCAAGTCCTGTCTCATGTATGAATGTGTTTTTATATCAGGGCTACTCTTAGTTTTCCTACAATGTAATTAGGAGTATTGAAGTCCTGCCTCGTGTAGGAATGTGTTTTTATATCAGTGTTACTCTTAGTTTTCTTGTATGTGATTAGGAGCACCACCTCGTGTAGGAATGTGTTTTTTATATCAGTGTTACTCTTAGTTTTCTTTTATGCTATTAGGAGCATTGAAGTCCTAGCTGCCTCATGTAGGCATTAGTTTTATATTAGTGCTACTCTTAGTTTCCTTTTATATAATTAGGCGCATTGACATATTGCATCATGTAGGAGCATTGAAGTCCTGTGTCATGTAGGAATGTGTTTTTATATCAGTGCTACTCTTAGCTTTTTGTATGTGATTAGGAGCATTGAAGTCTGCCTCATGTAGGAACGTATTTTTATATCAGTCCTACTCTTAGTTTTCTTGTATGTGATTAGGAGCATTGAAGTCCTGTCTCATGTAGGAACGTATTTTTATATCAGTCCTACTCTTAGTTTTCTTGTATGTGATTAGGAGCATTGAAGTCCTGTCTCATGTAGGAATGTGTTTTAAAAATCAGTTCTCTCTTATTTTCTTGTATGTGATATAGGAGCATTGAAGTCCTGTCTCATGTGGAAAGGTTTTTTTATCTCATGCACTCTTAGTTTTCCTACCATGTCATTAGAAAAGGATTGATCTGCCTCGTGTATGAATGTTTTTATATCAGTGTTCTACTCTAGTTTTCTTGTATGTGTTAAGGAGCAGGAAGGCCTGTCTCTGTAGGAATTTTTTTTTTTCGGTTGCTATTCTATAGTTTTTCTTGTATGTATTAAGAGTCATTGAAGTCCGACCTCATGTAGGAATGTTTTATATCAGTGCTAATCTTAGTTTTTTTTCTTGTATGTGAATTAGGGGGGCATTGGAAGTCCTGCCTCATGTAGCAATGTGTTTTATATCAGTGCTACTCTCGTTTTCTTTATGTAATTAGGAGCATTTAAGTCCTGTCTCATTTCGAATGTGGTTTTTTTCGGTGCTATTCTTTTTCTGTATGTAATTAAGAGCATTGAAGTCCGACCTCATGTAGGAATGTGTTTTATATCAGTGCTACTCCATTTTTTTCGTGCCTGTAATTAAGGAGTAGAGTATTGAGTACTGCCTCATGCAGAAATGATTTTTCTGTATTTAATTCTATTGAAAGGTAAGCTATATTACATTACATTGGTGTGCCATCGTTGGCGTCGGTTTGAGGAACACCTGTATGGCACGGATCAGATATGAAATGCGCCAAACGGAGGACTATCCCCCCTAAAACCATCTCTCACTGCTAGAAAATAATGACATTGGCCTGCTTGCCCAATTACAAAACTTTTCTCATTGATAATACATGACAGGATTTGTTTTTAGATAGAGTAAGATTCTTATTTGCTCAAAGGTTACGAGGTCACATTAACTCCATAACGATTACTGGTTTTGTATATTTTGTATTTGATTTCAAAGTGGGCACGAAGATAAAAGAAAGTCGGACGTGAGTCGTCAGAATGTAATGAAAATGACATTTGTTTTATGCGCACTTTTTTTCTTGAAATTCAGATTCAGATTTATTTTGTCTCTTCACAAAGAAATATAGTATGTAGATTTAGACTTTCATTATATTTTTAGATTATAGTATATGACACGGCGGCAGAGCATCAAATGAACACAGTTGAGTAATTATTACAATCAGTTCTAAAATTGATTGTGAATATTCGCAAATTGTTACAATGCGTGTGTTCGCATGATTTTTCTTACTTTAGCATCGATTTGCTTCAGTAATTTTGCGATTTCTTTGACTATTTTAATTTTAAAATAGTCAAAGAAATCGCAAAATTGAATAATCAAACAACGTTTCATCAGGTCAGTGTCTAAGATAACAAGCAAAAAATTTGAGATATTTTTGGACTAACAACTTTTTACTTTTTTAAACCGATTTTACTCTAAACTGAGTTCCCATATTCAAACACTCACATAAAAAGAGTTAATAATAGGGTATCATGTCTCATTTTTTTTTTGTAGTGACATGTCTGTTTTGATAGACGTTTCATATAGAAGTCCCATTGATGCAAATGAGGTATTACAATTGATTCCGTCATGCGCTGTATGACGTTGTGCAGTAGCGCTTGACGGAATGGCAATACCTCATTTGCATCCATGGGACTTCTATATGAAACGTCTACCTCTGTTTTCTTCTTTTTTTAACGTGTTTCACTTATGTATATCAAATTTTCTAATTCTCAAAATATATTAATTCCCCAAAATAACCCATTTAAAAAAAGTTGTCAAAGTAATGTTTTCATAAGAGAATCTACACAATAGACTCGTATAGGAAAGGGTTTTTTTATAGGAAAGGTTCTTTCTTTTTAAATACCAGTGCTACTCTTAGATTCAATAACGCCTAAACATCTGTCAGACATGCTGGAGCACCATAATCTTATCGCTGCCAACAACGTTTCAAACCCACCTTGGCAGGCTGTGGACACACCGGTGTCCCTCTGGACACCGAGCACAACTTGACTGGTAAGGAGGAATTAGCAGAACAGGATTTAAAACTGAAGAGCTTATTCTTCCAGCGCGTCTCAAAAAATGTCCCTCTGATAGACTGCTTAATTAATTCCAAAATCAAATATTATTCTCAATTTAGTGTTCAGATTTAGAAAGCACATTTAATTTTCTAAATTTCCATGGTCCATACACAGTCTATTATCTAACAGCAGTGCTTTTCAGCCCCAGCAGCGTAACAGGCGGGGGAGCGAGGGGGTAGGTTGCCAGGCAGAGAGCTTTGACTGGGAAGAAAAGCTTGCAATCATGCTAATCAGCCATTTTTTGCCTGCTCACTGGGAAATTTTCACCTCCAACCAGGAAAATCTGCCTCAGTACCGGGAATTGGCCCCCCTCTGACAAGTGGCCCCTGTTCAGCCCATTCCAAGTTTGCAGTGCTTAAATGTCTTAAATCAACTGTAGTGCTTTTGCATTCACTCCTTTCCTGTATTTCCAAGTTTAGGGTAACATAAATCAATAAAAGGGTTTTTTATAGGAGATGTCTGTACTTTCATCATTAATGTTATGTAAGGGCTTTAGCAGATTTGTTGAGAGAATAAAGAACAAGAAATCTGAATAGATGGTTTCAGCTGAGTAAGTTTATGGAACTTATGAAATTAAAATAAGAATGTGACACAGAAATCAACAGAAGGATTTGTACTGAGATACTTGAGCTTTCATTAATAAGTGTTATGTTGAGCTTTAGCCGATTTGTTGAATATAGAATAAGAAACGTGAACAGGTGCTTCAGGTGAGCAAGTTCAGGGGTTTTAATAGACTTTATTTCTCTGTCCTGTCAAAGTTCTTTCCTAGTTTTGAATTATCAACAAACGCACGGCATTCTTGCCATTCGGCATGCATTTCAAAGGCAATACTAAAACCAGCTACACTGTCATGTGCTAAGACAATTAGAAGTACTAAGAGTTTGGAACCAGTCAGAACAGGAACAAGGGATGATCTGGTAGACGCCGTTTGGGACGAAGTGTTCACAACATCAGAGCCGTCAGACAAGCTTTTCAGGTGAATCCCAGGCTAAGTGCTCGTCGGAACCCCTTAAACATGTTAAATGTGAGCAATTCAACTTCCAAACTGGATTTTAAATGATACCCGCGAGTACCAGATGCAAGTTAGACGCTCTCTGCTTCCTGGTGATCACCAGAGACGCTTGACATTGCGTGCGACATTAGGTAGCTCATCAACAGGCCGAGAAGGTTTTTGCTCGGAGCCAGAATCGTCAGAGTGTGAGCGCGGTGAAGAGTAAAACTGGCATGTTATCGAAAAGGAGACATTCATTCTCAGAACTCTCTATTAAAGTAGGATTATGGGCAAGTGTACTGTGCGTAATCCCTGAAGTAGAGTAATAGGCTAGCGGGCAGATCTCATAGCATTTACATAGGTGACGCACCCCTGGGAAGTTCATAATTTGTCCTAAATAAATTCTCTAATATTATAGAAATCAGTTCTACGCGTGTTCTCACGTCTAGTATGTGCACATTTTCTTGAAAATAAATTAAATGTCATCTCCTTTTCCTCCTGAAGATCAGTGACCAACGGACGTACACCACGTTTCATTGACTCCAGTAAATAACGGCGCTATTGATAAGTAAATCCGTCCGTTTACATAGAACAATCAACAATGGACTTCAGATTCTCTGGAACTGCAGAGCCATTGTTATTGTCCATGACGATGATGTTATCACCACCCGATTTAGATTAAGCTATAGCCTCGCTCACCCCTAAAAAATGAAACTAGAATTTTTTCCGTGAGTCCAATAACTTTGACCGTATATTTCATCATTTATATAAAAAGGAAACGAAGATTAACAAAAATCCATGAAAGAATAATTGCTTGGCAAGCTGTGACGTAACACCTTGGTGCAGAACCAAGACCCATAACTTAATCATGTTTATGTTGGACATCTTTTCTATTCCATTTAAAAGTTTGTTCGGCACCGGTTACTTGAATTTCATATAGGTGAATGATTTTCGATTTCTGCTAATAACGCGGAAAATTTAATAGAAATGGGTTTACGCGGCAAGTTACAGGTTGGTTTTGCACAAAGATGTTAGGTCGCAGTTTTCCAAACAAATTTACTCCCGTGAATTTTGATCACCTTCGTTTCCCTTTCGAATAAATGATGAAATATAGGGCCAAAGTTAATTGAACACATAGTAGAAACTCTAACTTTATTTATTCCTGAAAGAGGACAGATAACATGTGTCCCACGTCATCAAAATAGCTTAATTGAAATCAGGGTGGTGGTATAACACCTGAAATGTTTTCAGCTGCATGGATAATAACAATGGCTTTGTATGTAGTTCCAGATGAAAAAGGAATCTGAAGTGCTTGGTCCTCTGCATACCGAGCGGATTTACTTTTTCAATTGCCCCGTTATTTAATGGAGTCAATGAATCATGACGTACATCCGTTGGTCACGGATTCAAGGCAAAAATTTAGATGACATTTAATTCATTTTCTAGAAAATGTGCACATACTAGACGTGAGAACACACGTAGAACTGATTTCTATAATTTTAGAAAAATTATTTCGGAAGAAATATGTACTTCCCAGGGGTGCACCACCTTGGTCCTTATCCGAGCATCTTTTTCTCTTTGGCCTCATAGCCTATAATGAATATGAGAACTACACCTGGCACAAAAAGTATCTCGGCATGTTTTTCGATCAGTATTGTCCCGAAGTCAGACCATTTTGAAAGTTTTCGAAACATACATTTTGTTGCTTAGGTCTTGCTCTTTCATTTAACACCTCGCTTGTAAAAAAGCGTGCAAAAACTGCTGAGATAGAACGCCCGAAAGACGCAAACCCCCAAACCAAAAGTTGCAGTTTTTGGATTTTTCAATGGGCATTGCAGTGTACTGGGACACGAACACGTGTATCACAATCAATATTGCAAGTAGCTAGGCTTTCTCGCTCATTCAGTCGGAAAACCTCCTTGTGTAAAATCAATACACACGTATTATTGCGTTGTACCACACAGTGACCATTGAAAAATCGAAAAACTGCAACTTTTGGTTTGGGGGGTTTGCGTCTTTCGGGCGCTCTATCGCAGCCATTTGTGCACGCTTTTTTACAAGCGAGGTATTATATGAAAGAGCAAGACCTAGGCAACAAAATGTATATTCGAAAACTTTCAAAATGGTCTGATTTTGGCACAATACTGATCGAAAAACATGCCGAGATACTTTTTGTGCCAGGTGTAGTATACTAGTAACATGTTGGCGGCATGTTGGTTGATAACACGCAGTAAGTAAACTCTGTTTCGCCCCCGCTTTGCCGATCCTGGGTGCACCACTGCACTGGAAATGTACGCCACTACACAGAACAAGCCCAGAAATTTTACCTATGATGTTCCACATTCTCAGAAGAAAGTGACTTTTTTTGGATTGGCATGCTAGGGAACGATCATGTTACTGGACCATATTTTTTCCAGCACAATGTCACTGGAGCTGCATTAACAACATGAACAATGTTATTGCCCCAGAGTTGCACGCTAGATATGGAAGAGGGCGGAATGACGCGACTTTGGTGGTGTCAGGATGGGGCACGAGTACACGGAAGTTTCCGTAACCTGACCCATCTGACACCCTTTTTTCTGACACACTTATGAATTCAGAAACCCTTCACGGAATAAAGCACATGCTTATTCCGCTAAGGTTTCCGTATTCATAAGTGTGTCAGAAAATAGTGCGTCAGATGGGTCAGGTTACGGAAACTCCCCGAGTACACCGTGCAATCATGGTAAGGGACAGACTTCATAACTCTTTCCCAACAGAATCATTGGAGTGGGGCATGGTGTAGAATGGCCGCCATGGTCCCCTGACTTGACCCCTTGTCAAGTGTGACCAGGCGGATCAGCAATGGAGTCACCGCCTTGAGAAGAACAAGAAATCGTCTTGCGTGCCATTCGTTCGATGATTGATAGGACGCATCAATACATCAACCTGAATGGAAATCAGGTGGAAGGACATGCAGGAAGCAAATAAAGGTTTTACACGGCGTGGACTTGAAGTAAAAACCATAAAGTGGGCACACACTCTGTGAAAGCAACATGACATTGGAACTGAATATTTTTCATTTAAAGCGGTCACTGGCACTTTTTCACAAAATATGAAATTTCCTTTCAATTGCTCCTCAAATTATCTAGGCCATTGGAAGAACAGAGATAATATTTTACACATAAAAATAACAACTACCCAAAACCGATAGCGACATTGTATGAGGATAAAGACAGCCAGGTAATTTGTAGGCCAACTTTTAAGTTTTCCATAACTAATCCAACAAATGTGTATATTACATGAATATTTTTGACTCGTACTCACTGATATTCAAACCACAACGGTTATCGACCGATCACACAGTGTGCATAGGCGTGGGAAACATGAATACGCGTACGTGTTCTTGGGTTAAACGCCATTTTCTTCCGGTCGTCTTCTGAATTTTAGCGTCGCCGGCGACTTTAATTATAAAATCGTTCTGTTACCCATAAGGAAGCTGATTTTGGTCTTCATCATTTCGGGTGAGGTCTTTTGTGTATAAAAGCCTTACAGCCATGAAAAAATATCGATTTTGACAAATTTGAGGGCGCACTATTTTTCAATGTGCCCGTGTTCTCTCTTTAAAAAAAAAGTAAATGCTTGACTCCAAGTTATTTAATAACGAAACAAGAACACTGTTGTTGAAATAAAAGTAAAGATGGAATTTCGGAGGGCAAATTCAAACTTTTTTATGATATGCTTGCATGTGTGGTATGTTTCCTTTGTTTTGGTTTTTCCTTCATACTTAAATATGTTGTCCATCTACAATCTACAAGGGAAAACTTCCAGCAATCATGGTAGACACAGTTCATGTAGTGATAAATAAGCCTTTTGGCACCCAATTCAAGGATATAAATAAAATCTCAAACCCTAGCGGACATTTTTTTTAATTTGTCGAAAGTCAAACGGTACCAGAGCTAGGTTACCTGGAAACACTGTTATTCGGTCAAGCGCAGATAAATCAAGGCTAACATATCGTGTAACTTTAATAGGTGTGTAAGAGACTGATTGTGTACGTTCCAAAAGTTTGACTATATAAAATGAGAGTCTGAAACTCTTCTGCAAAAGAGAAACCCCGCTTACAAAGGAGGGAAACTACCTGTGGAAGCTTATATGGACCCTCTATATCAATGCAGGTGTTTACTCTCAAATTGTGGTGTCACTTTTTCAGTAGGGGCAATTTAAGGTTACACAGGGGTCAAACTTTTTAAAATGCCCCAACATATTGAAAAGTATGCCATTTTGTCCGTCTAATCATACGGATTAACAAACTGGCTTAGTTTGTAACCATCTATGACATTGGGTGTTTAGGTAGAGGTAAAAAATAAGGCTACATTGAAAAAAGGTCAATTTACATTACACAGTGTCAAACGTCAGAAGTTACTCTATTTGGTTAAAATCCTGAGAAGGAAAAATAAAGTTCATCTAGCTTCATGTGTCCAAATAAGGAATAGTTTGCAGCATCTGCAAGCATAGTTATCATGTAGCAAAATAGGTTATAGGGCAACATAATCCAATTGGCGTTGACCTTTTTTGACCTTTATCTCGGTAAGTAACATTTACATACCAAACTATACCTTTTGTGTGAGTGCTTTTTCTCAGGCAATTAATGCAGTATTTAGAATATAATAGAGTAACTTCCAATGTTGACCCCCCTCTTGTACACCGTTGAGATTGGACCCTTTTTACCATCTTGTAATTTCTAACCTATAACCCAAAAACAAAGATCATAAAGTGGATACCCAAAATTGATAGAGGGCCCATGCTAACTACCAACTACCCTCTAGTGCTCCTGCTATAAATGCATGTTTTCAGAGTTCAAAGTAAATGCGCACGCCACGATATTTTCGTGTTCATGGCCCACCATTTGTATTCAGGCTTAAAATTGGATTATGGAAAAGAACTGCGAACTCTGACGACGATGTGCAATATTTTGGAGAATTGCATTTTTTCGTGGCCATGTTAACGGTTGCCAATTGTTAAAAAGGAGATATGGTCCGAACAGGAGCCATAGTCGGGTCATAGCGGACAACTGAATAAAAGCGTGAAACTAATGTGCGTGACGTGATTTCTTGACCGCCACCGCCTGCTCACATAAAAACTTATTAGTCAGTCTGTTGGTGAGACATCAGGTAAATGTCAAACGTCTTTGGTGATCACCTGGTAAAGATAGTGACCAAACTTGCATCTGGTACGGTTGTGTCACTCAGCCGCAAACCCACTTTTGTTACCCTGTTGTTGGAAAGTTATTTTGTCAAGTTCAGGGTGGTTTCGCCAAGCACTTGGGCTGGGCTTCGCTTGAGAGCATGCTGACATTTCTGATGTGCGCAGACTTCGTCACGAACGGGTCTTCAGGATTGCACTTTGCTCCTACTTTCACTCCAACTTGAAGTACTTTCTCTGATTTTTTGTTCACCAACTATCCTGGAGCAGTCACAAGTCAGGAATGGCACCACAGTCCCATGACACCCGAATCCAAGCCAAATGAATAGGAAAGCGGACAGGAGAATAATTAATCATTTCTATGTTATTCAAATTTCAGAAGTCTGAACGATGTCTTATTTTTCAATCCTCTCACTAAATCTATGCAGCTCTTACATAACATTATTGGACATTAAGCTCAATATTTCTAAACATGTGTAATCCTGTCATTGATTTCGCTCCCCCACCCAAAAATCCGCCATTCCTCTAAACGTCCAGTCCCCCTCGATATCGAATGTGCGTCCTATAAATACTGTATAGCTTTTAGGCAGAATTATGATAGGGGTACTACCATATAAGTAGGACAGATTTTCAAAGTTTGACGGACATACGTACATCAGATAGTTATCCCCCCTGGATATGTTTTCTTAAATGAGGGTATTATAGCAAGCAACGATTATGGTTTTAAAGCGAAATAAGAACCTTTAAAGGATCGATTTTTGAAAGATGGCAGTCCGTTTGACGTCATTCATGACAAGTCGTTTCTTGCTATAAAATTGAATTACAAACTATAGCCATGATGAAAGAATGAACGGATGAAATACTTTTCAGGACATGTATTACCTTCGAACAATAATGAAATTAAACAAAAGTGGGACAAAGGTAGCACAGTGATTCTATACGATTTTAGCCTAATATTCAAACAATAAAATTCATGAATAATTATTGTTAATAACATAAGACAGAATACATCGGCATCAAAGGGGGTTAATTCTTGCTTGAACTAATGACCCCCTTAATGAAAATTTCCCCTTGCCTTAAATCAATTTCCTTTAAGAGAGAGGTGAGATGGAGGATACAAAACAGAGAGTGGGTTACAAACAGAGAAGCGAGAGAGGAAGAAGAAAAAGAAAGACGGTGAGATACACAGAACGCAGGAGCGAGAGAGAGGAAGAAGAAAAACAAGCAACAGAAAGAGGAAAGACGGATACTGCCAGAGGAAAGGGAAAAACCAACAAAGCGAGTGACGCATGAGACAGTGGGGTTTTTGTTGACTGTAATGGCGGGACAGGGGAATGAGCCCCCACCGATTTGAAGCAACCCCCTAGAAGCAACCCCACACTTTCCTGCCTGACTATTAAATGTCTAAAATAAAGGAAATGGAAACTAGAAAACTATGCCCTCTATTTTTAACTCTTTATCCTAATCACGCGAATGGTTAATGCCACTTGGTTGTTGGAATTTTTGGCTACCTCCGATTCCTCCAGCATAAAAAATGCTCTTTCCAAAATTTGTTGGGCTTTCTTTATAACTTGCAATAAATGATGCTGAAACAAAATAATTTAGAGTTGATATTGCGCACCAAATGTCAAATGCACCATATACATTATATAACGTGCTATCCAGTTCTGTCTTGTTTCGATGTCTAAAGCGTAATCCGTTTCTTGTTATGTTTGGCCTTCCAATTAAGCCCTTCTTCAAATAAAAGTTTATAAACAAAGTGAAAATTGGGAGATCAACAGAAGTGCCTTGACTGCAATTCATCACAAAAGTAGAAAGATTTATTGAAAGATTTTTAGCAAAAAGAATGGTTTAGGTTAAACGAGGGATAAATATTACATGGGCAAGCATGATCAGAAAAAACCTGATTCGAATTTTCAAAAAAGAAGAAAACAAAAACAGAGATACCCCTAGCAAATATCAGAGAAAAGTCGTACGTTTCTAGCTGTAATATTTTATAAACAACTTATTGATATTACTAAATTGTTTAAAGTAGGGGTTCATTTAGGTTTAGAAATTAGGCCGTAATTATGACGGACACGTCATGTAGTGCTACCGAATTCTGCGCTTGGTCGTCCTTATCTAAATGGTGTCCGTTTCATATTAGAGTTAATATTTCTCCAAGGGATTTAATTGTCAAACCTTATAAAAAGCCATACAAAAAAACGAATCCACGGTAAACCTTTTAGCTCTGTTTTTAGGAAAAGCAACTGTGAAATGAGGCTATGGACGGGGGTGGTTCAAAGTCATTTTTATAAGATGTTTTCGACATCTCGTTATCAATTTTCACCAAAAAAGTTCTGGACTCTCAGTTTTAGTTCAAGGGGAGAGTCTTCCCAGTACAGTAAGTCTAAAATTTAACCTGTCTCCAATCAATGTCTTAAGTGTCAAGAATCTGTCATCAAATCTGTCATTTGTTACTAAAGACTAATGCCCTTATTCAAGACCTGTAACCGTACTTGAAAAATTGAAAATAAATTGTGCTGACATGTATTTTCAAAGTAATCCCGTTTTGCCCTATCTTAGGGAGAACCTCTGCACTGTAACCTCCTGACGGAAGAGTTCTAAGCTACCTTGGAAAGATACCTGAAAGTTGTTCTCCTAGATCGGCAGTTTTGAACTTCCTCGTGTCACTTGTAATCGAGCTCTCAATCCATCCACGTTCCAAGTTCCTCGGAAGCGGTTGGATAAACCACTGAAGGAAGGGGGTACGGCGCCAACAACTTTGGACCTACACCCATCTCGCGGGAGAAAACATGAAAAGGCTGGTAGTTGTGAATCGTTGGGATAAATAAATGCAATTCGAATTTAATTTATTTTCAATCATGATTAGTATCACAGGTTTAGTCCAAATTAGTTCAAAATCAGTCAACAGTGTGTACAACAGACCACCTGGGAGGATACCAATTATGTTTATTTAAACTTTCTCTAAACCGGGTAACCCCATTCAAGTAAAGCATGATTCAAAGTTTACAACCAAAATAATTAGATTGGAGAAGAAATGTCAATCATAAGCAGTGTGGGGACACTGGAAAAATAAAAAGAAGATGTCTTTTTCTTTCCTGTTCTTTATAACCCATGTTTTATAAAGACAAAAAGATCTCAATCTCATTCAAGCCCTCGAGATATGAATCCTGGGTCAGGTGTTTTTCTGAGCAAGTTTGGCCGACAATTCGGAAAAAAATTCGGCCAATAGTTGCATTTTTTTTTAATCAAAGAATGCCCCCTTTACTCACCTTACGTGACCTTTGGACCCAATTACGATTTAAAACAATTTACGCATATTTAATGAGCTCACTTGCATACCAATAACCCTGGGCACCCATATTTTAAGCGCTTGCAATCATACAAAAGATGCATGCAATGATGGCTTTCATGCAGTGAAGGACATTTGCGCGTATATACGATTCACCGTTTCAGAGATACAGCAAAACTTTGACTAAATTTGATACATACACACACACACCTGTCACCCACATTCCACACACCACCCACACATTCATACATACAGAGGGTCCAAAAAAAGGTTTACACTTTTATGTCCGCAATTCGCAAAAGTGGGTAGACATATCACAATTATTTGAAGATATTTTTAACTACAATATCTTGTTAGAACTGGTGAAAACGCGGTTGAAAACAAGCTCAAATAACAAAATGATGGCGGCCGTGTAGAAAAAATGGTCAAAACCATTTGCCCACACTTAAGTCTATGGGGCATCCGATGTTAACATATCATACCGTTGCGTGAACTGTAAGGGCCTACTCATGAAACAAACTACTGAGCCACCCTTGAGTTTGGGTGAAGTGTTTACCGTTGAAAATGAATGAGAGAAATATTTCAACCGTAAACAAAACTTTGAATGTTCATTTACCTATAATTAAGTTAATTTCAATTGGGGGAATTTTGAATTGAAAAGACTTTCATTTTTTTCTTGTCAACTGATCAAGAATCTACTTGTACATTTTCAATGTTTGCATGGTTTGGGACAGTCATAAAGAAGAATATTCAGCCCATTTTAGTTTTAAATTATAGAAAAACCTTGAAATTATTTGAGAGCCTTAATTCTTACCATTGTGGTTATTATAATACCAGTCCCTGAAGGGTGCGCTGTTCATGTTTTTATCACTTGGACCACTAATCGTTTGCATCCAACAGAGGCAGAAGACAATAACTTACGTGTGTGCAAGTGTTTTTTGACCTTTTTTTCTTTTCGCTAGATGCGGCCATTTTGTCATTTCACAGCTTTGTTTCAATGCCAGTTTCACCAGGTTTCCAACAATATTGTTTTAATAATACCCCAAACATTTTGTATTCAATCCCCCTTTTGAGAAATTTGAGAGAACAGTGTACAATTTTTTTTTGGACCGCACTCTGTCTACTTACACATACATACTACATACATACATACATAATACATAACATACATAGCATACATACATACATACATACCTACCTACATACATACTACATACCTACATACATACAACTACATCATACATACATACATACCTACATCTACAACATACATACATACATACATAAACCAATCATACATACATACTACATACATAATACATACATACATACCTACATAGCATACATACATACGAACATACATACATACATACAACATACATACATCACATACATACATACATACATACTACTACATCATACTACATACATACATAACATACATACATACATACATCCATACATACCTACACATACATACATACATCAATACATCAACATACATACATACTACATACATACAAATACATACACAAATCTACATACAGACATACATAACGACATACAACAGCAGACAGGCAGACAGGGGGCAGACAGGCATACCGCACAGACAGGCAGACAGACAGAAATGGTGATTATGAGGTCTCTCCTGAATAAGTTCAGAAAAGACACAAATGAATCATAACAAATCTTTGGCACTTCAAAGATTAAACTGCGTGACAGTGTTGTTGCTTCAAGTTATTTCTGTGTAGTGGGATATCTTTATGCCGGGTGTCCTAGTGACTTCTGACCAAGATAGTGGCTATTTTGGAAGTAATGTGTCTCAGTTGCATTGCCAGCGGCTGCCGTGAGACGACATTGGTCAAATGTTAACGACATAATTGAAAAGTAGAATCTCATGCTAAATGTTGTGTTGCTGTATATAAACCCATGCCTAATGTCACCTGCAATATTTTCGTTTTCTCTGGTACACGCTACATATCGACTAATAAAAACCTTGTTGGCACGCACTTCATAACCAAACGCACTTGTAACAAAATTGTTTACGAACTGCGTTAATCTTTCTTGTTACAACAAAAAAGGGACAACTTCGACGCACTTCTTTGTAACAAAATTAAAGTAAATGAAATTTTCAAGAATTTCATTTAGAACATTACTTTACTCCCCACGCAAAATGTTACGAACTGCGTTAAGCTCCATCTTTTGCCAAAACAAAAGGACCGATCGTCACTTTGTAAACAAAATCTATTTTTGACGAAATCTTCAAATATGTCCAGTAAAGAATACTAACTCGCCCAATACCCACTCGTCCATAGCAAATCTCCCCATACTAATTTTATGGCGAGTATTAACTCATCCCATATCAATTCGCTTATACCGACTCCTCCCATTAACAACTCTCCCCAATATTACTCTGGCCCCATATCGACTCGCCCATATGAACTCGCCTCAATTATTAATTCGCCCACATCATTCTTCTAAATATCAACAGCCCGATACCAACGATACCAAGTATTCACTTCGCCCGTTACCAATGCCTCATATCAAATAGTCCCATGCTCACTTCACCCGCCCTATTATTACTCGCCCAGATCAAATCGCCACGTTTTAAATCTCCATATTCACTCAGCCCATAAATCAATCACCGATACCAACTCGCCAATTATTAACACGCCGATATCGAATTCGCCTCTGGCCACTTCGCCTTATTCATAACTTGCCCATTATCAACTCGCTCCTAAATTAACTTCCCACATAGCACCGCATCCATACCATTTATCCCCAGATCCCTTTGCCACCTTTATCAGCCACCCTAGATAATTTCAAATATTTCAAATTCTTTCCATACGATCAATACTTCACAACCACTTCGTTACGAAATTAGTTACAAAGTTTTTAAGTTACTATTGCTGCTCTCTGCGGTAGTACAAGACAACACACTGTAACAAAAGCGAGACGACTTATACAGTAATAAAATATTATTTAGATACTATTCGTCAGACTTGCTTCAACTTACTCATAACAACTCGTCCAACCTTAATTCAGTCCACTTAACTTACAATACTTTAAATACTACCAGACGATATTTCTTCGCAACACACTCCCTTGTACCACAAAATGTTACAAGTGGCATTACTGTTTTTAAGGAAGCACTTCGACGTACATTTACAAATTGTTACAAAAAAAAAAGCGCGTTAATTTAAGCTGGTGCTACTCCCGCTATTCTATATGACAGTATGAGAATAATAACTTCAACACACTGCAAAGAATTCCTGACCAATTTTTACCATTAATAACTCACCCCATTTCACTTGCCCCCATATTCAAATCACCCAACCATATTTCGGCGCACTTTGCTAACTACAAAAATAATAACTTCCCTTAACGATGTTACTTTAGGCAATTCACTTTGTAACAAATTTTTACAAAGTGCGCTAAAAGTTTTAAAAAGAGAGCAACTTAACGCACTATGTAACAATATTTTTAAAAGTGCATTAAGCTGCGCTGCTCATGATCAGTAAGATATAACCGACCACTAACACCAAGTATTTAGAAAAATTTTGCCATTTAATATTTGTAGGATTATTTGATTTTTGCATGGATGCACAAGCGCAATTAAAAGATAGACACAAAGACATAATATAACCAAATATATTGCCGCCGTTAAAATAAGTGGACCAAAAAGCACTTTATAAAGAAAATTGTTACAAAGTGCGTTATTCTTTTTTTAATGGACAACTTGCAACCCACTTGTAACAAATAGTTACCAAGTGCGAATAACGCTGCTGGTCGATATTGGCCGCAACTATAACTTTGACTTTTTTTTTTTTTTTTTTTTTTTTTTTTAAATGTATTTTTGTTATACAATATACATAATTCTATCGAACAATCATGATAACGATCGATAATATGGTGGAGGCGTCAAAAGGGCCATGCAGGCCAGAATTGGAGACGCTCCCCTAACCTAAACATACCATATTAAATGATACAGTCAACCAACAATACATGTAATCAATAACTATTTAACAATTAGATGGCAGAATAAAGATAAATACTACAAGTTGGCATAAATACTACAAGTTGGCATAGGTTTGAAGAAAGAATCTGAGTACTATTTAATTCTTTATAGGTTTTTTTTGCTGTTTTTATATTCACAGATAACGTTATTCCATGCAGAAAGCAGGACCCTTTGAACGAATTCCTCTTGATTCACATCAGTTCTGTTTCTAGCACTTAAAAAATCAATTGCATTTCTGGTTTGGTGGATATGAATACTAGCATATATACGAAATCATTGGTCATATGCCAGAAGGTTTTCTGACGTATCGGATACATAAATAACCCAAGATTAGTTTTGTACGAATCATACACATTCAGAATATGATTTTCATATAATAGTGGCCTAGTGTGATCATTATAATGACAATGGTTAATTACTCTTATTGCTTTTTGCAACTTTAGTATTTTATCTACTAAGTTTGATAAGTACTACCCCAACAAGAATTCCATAGGTATATATGAGATACAAACGAAAATATAATGATTTTAATATACCTTTAGGTAAAAAGTGCTTCAGCTTGTTTAAGATTCCGATATTTCTTGAAAGAGTTTTAAATAGATGTTCAATATGGTCCTTCCATGTGAGTTTTCATCTATAACACGCCTAAAAATTTAGTTTTGCTTTACTCTATCTAATTTTATACATCTAAATCAATGTCTGCACCAAATCTGTAATTAATGTTTTTTGAGTGTTCCCATAATCATATCATTTGTTTTGTTGGCATTCACTGAGAGTTTATTTGCCTTGAACCACTTTTGGAGACTATCTTGGCACTCAATATTTAATGTCAATTTGATTAGCAAGATCTTTGTGGGAATAAAGTATTGTGGGTATCATCAGCAAATAGAATAAATTAAGTAGTGATGATGAATTACTGAATCGTTTACTATAGTATGATAAACAATAATGGACCCAATAATAGATCCTTGCGGACTCCACATTGTATTCAAATAAGTAGATACATGAATTATATTGAACATATTGAACGTAGTACATAGATAATCTTTACACCAATCTATTCCTAGCCGCGAACTGGAATGTTCAAGTTTATGGGCACAATATGCGTGATTTACTTGTACATGCTTTACTCAAGACCAATATACTCCAAGAGTTGTTTTGGTTCTTTTCCACAGCGTTGAACATTATCAATGAACTCAATGATTGCCATAACGGTTGAGTGAATTGATCTAAACCCGAATTGTTATGTTATTTAATGTCATTTTTTTCTATAAACTTTGGAAGAAAAAAAAAAAAAAAAAAAAAAAAAAAAAAAAAAAAAAAAAAAAAAAAAAAAGGAAAAAAAAAAAAAAAAAAAAAAAAACAAAAAAAAAAAAAAAACTCTATCAATCTTACTTTCTCAAGAATTTCGAACAACCTGGTAGCAATGACTTGGACGATATTGGCAGTAGCCTCTGATGTTACCCTTTTGTAATAGGAATCCCCTTAGCTTTCTAGATCGTTTGTCCCTTTCCTGTTGGATTGACAGACTACATATTTAGCACGTGGAAAGAGATTTTTGCAACACTTTTTATTAGGTAGTTGTTTTGATGTCATCATACCAGGCCTTTTATTTGTTCCCTTTTCCTGGTAATCTGACGAATCTCATTTTCCGTTATTGGTGACCTAAAATGTTATTATGAAGAGGATTCCTTAAATACTCATGGAATGTTTTCCCATCAGTTTCAATTTTAGCCGCAGATTTGGACCAACATTTACAAAAAAATTGTTTGAATTCATTAAAATTTTTGCGATCGGTTTCCAGTTTGCCAGCGTTTGCCAAGACTTCAGATTGTATGTTGGTTTTGTTATTGCGACCAGAATGCTATTTATAATTTTCCACGTTTGTTTCATATTATTGACAGCCCTTTTGAATTTGTTGTCAAAATATTTGCGTTTGGCATTACGTATTAGATTATGTAGTTATTTCTAAATAATTTATACTTATTAAGATTATGTTGCTTGTGTTGATGTTGTATTTTTATAAAGTTTTGTTTTTGTTATTGATACTATTTAGTATTCCGGTTGTGATCCCTGGATGAAGGGTCTTTCGTCTGTTTTCAAGTATGCTTTTTAAGTGGGAAAAAAAATACACTCATCAAGTAATGCTTGAATGTATTGGTAAATGACTATAGTCCGTTGACATTTACACCATCTAAAGTGGCTGACGAATCTACTTCAGATAACTTTGATTTTGAAATGATCACATTACATTGATTGAAATTCCTTTTGACACATGTTGCTTTATTTCCTTAGCCTTTTATCAGCAGTGGGAAAGTGATCGCTCACATCATGACTAAAATTGGTCAGACGCAACATTATGAGTTATTAGTCAGGATTTATCGATAGCGTTGCACTATATTCATTTATCTTGTTGGTTTAGTAATAGTAGGCATTAATAAGTACGGAAGTATTGAATTTATTTAGTCCCACGAGTAGGTCTTCGGTATCATTCCTTTACAAGTCAATATTAAAATCACCCATAATGTTACACTAATTTGTTTTTCTTGAGTGCTTTTATCAAGACGGTATTAATCTCATTTGTAAAATCGTCAATAAGCCGTATGTGCCCTAATAAAAGACCCCAATAATGACGTTTTCAGATTTTCTTGTTCAATTTCCGATAAAGCACGATTCGTAATTTGATGTTGCATCTACACTTCGATGTGCCTGCTAATCTTATATTTAAGTGTTGTGTGAAATATATAGACACGACATCGCTTTTTCGCGTTCTTCTATGTGGTAAAATAAATCATAGTCGGTAAGTGTAGTATGTGTGGGGTTTCATCATTAAGATGGTTTTCAGTCAAACCTATGACGGTAAAGTCATGATGATTGTCGTAATGCACTCTTTCAGTTGTCAAAGGTTGTGCGCACGCTTCTTATTTTACATGAGAATTGAAAAATCATTGGAGTTTAGGTTAAGCTATCTTTTAAGTGTTTGGGGTCACATA
This sequence comes from Ophioderma brevispina, assembly GCA_023653785.1. Classification (NCBI taxonomy): domain Eukaryota; kingdom Metazoa; phylum Echinodermata; class Ophiuroidea; order Amphilepidida; family Ophiodermatidae; genus Ophioderma; species Ophioderma brevispina. The sequence goes on from JAMKCH010075255.1 coordinate 20,247, forward strand.
GGAACATTGACATATTTCCTGCTCATTATTTTACTTCATCGTTAGGTATACTATTTGATATTTTAAAGGATTAAATATCATATTATCGTATTTGCAAAATCCTTATGCACATCATTAAAAGATTTTGATTTGAGGAGTATAGTCACTATTATTAGTGTTTGCCAGTTTAGCAGGTCAGAGCGATTGCATTATTACATGTCGGTTGACCTATATTAGCTCTACATTTGCAGGTGTTTGGTGTACATAGTATACAACGCTACAATTTATACAAAAATATACAACAGAAAACAAAAACAGAATCATACAATAACTTCCACCGACTCCATAACCATAACTTATAGAATGTAACAAATACTTGACACGCTAAGAGCTAGTAAGCATCTTAGTACAAGAATTAAAAAAAAATCAAGTCGTAGACATGCATATAGAAGGCAAAATACTACTAAAATGTCTCACATAACAGTGTGTGAACGAATAGGGTCAACCATATCTCATTTTATCATTACATATCAAGTTACATACAATGTAACGAGAAGTGTCATACATATGCAATAAATTCAATACATACGGCACACATACACACATGCCATACATACGCCGTTCGGAGTGAAACGAGTCGAAACGACATTTTTGGCACAATTGAGTTTTTGCCCGAATTTGTAAAACAAAAAAAAACAGTCACGCAACCGCCAGCCCCAAGCCAAATTTTGAAATAAAGATATTCGAAAACCATAGAAATCCATTTGAGCACCATTGAGCGGCCATTTCTGCAAAACGACGATCAGTAAGACCGACTTTGTCGCACTCACATGACGATACTCGTACATCAGATCAGGTTGTTTATAGTTATCACAATACCATATGTTAGCTGCCATCCCATTTCAATGGGTAATTAGGTATCACACACTCGAAAATGTGATTTACTTATTATAGCATATCATACTTTCAATACGTCCATCTCATATGGTCATTAACTCATTACACAATATTACCTCATGATGGTCATCTCATTCTCATTACAACTTTCAATATAATGGACAATTCACAATATCACATCATAAACTCATCTTATTCTGAAAATTGTCTTCACTATAACTCTCATGTTCCTTAACAAGGACCTATTGCAATATATTGCCTATCGTGATCCCAATTACAATTTTTTGTATTCCTATAATTTTATAAGATCAATACGTGTTATATTGCGGATACGACCAAACATTTTCCGTGCATCATCTCGTGGTATGTTAAACAATGGTACACGTAATAACATTAAGCGGTTTAACACGTAATTTCTAATTACGTATATCAATATAATCTCATTTACCCACCACGGAACCATTTCATATATATGGGAAATCTTATTCTGAACAAATTACAATTCGTCTTATTATGATAACACATTGTATACTAACACCGTGCAAGTTGTTTTTATCTCATTTTCAATGAAACTTGTCCATAATGAATCTGACGTCGCTCCTCAAGGGTATTGGTAATTCTAACATTATTTCAATTTGCCATTGATATTATATATAATTGAATATTGAAAACATACTATTAGCATAGTAATTAAAAATAGCACACATATCATATGGCAAATTATCAAAGAGACCCTTAGATCCCATGCCACGTATTAATGTCCCACATATTATTTGTTTTATATTTAACATGCGACCTTAGCATATGCCCATGTTTAAACAGGTGCATCCATCCCAAGGGTAAATGCCATCTCATTATGATCGATTGAATATCAAAGAAATCCTCCATCAGTATTTGATCCTGTATTCCATATTAGCTTTCAATGATCATCTCCATATAGACAGGTCAACACAAACTTGACATCTTGTGATCTCTTTGCAAGAATCAACATTTCATTAACTATCTAAGTGAATCATTAAATAAGTGACATATTGCATATTATATTGGAAACAGTTTAATACATTTCTAATATTATTGCATGATTCACGTCGTGTAAATTGTCATCTCATTTGACATGAAACATTTCAATATACCCCATTTCAAACATCAAGTGATGTTCTATTACATACCACATTCCAAAATTCTTTCAATCGTATATATATTTCATACATCATTTATATATATGATAATTAAACATAGTACATATAACATATAGTAAATTATCACCTTGATTCTGATATTAACATGTCCATATCTTCACAATTACCAAACAAAGAAAACATTGCATATCATATTATGTATATGTTCCACAATGTATTTGACATAATGTTCAAAATACATTTCAGTAGTCACATTGTCACATTACCGACATCATGCGTGTTACCGTCATCTCCTTTATCACCTTAATTTGAATATCAAGAGAACCTTCATACGTATAGATAACGTAATCCATATTTTAAACTATCAATCTCTATAAATATGTTTACCCAATCTCACACAACATTCAATATAACTCTTACATATCTAGGATAATCATTTAAATGATATAGTGCCATCTTATTTGGAAACATCAACTTTACAACAATACATTACTATAACCATATGACCATATTACATAAGAATCACATAACTGTAAATTGTTCATTTTCATAATGAAACAATTTCATATCTCATTTTTACACATCAAGATATGATATAACATATCAATTTCCAAAATATATTTGCAATGCAATTACATATAGTTCGATACGTCTTGTATCATGGTTTAATTAAACATAAACATATAATATCTTCTCAATTACCATCAAATAAAACATTGCATATCATGTGGTGTATTGTTTCCAGACAAGTGATATATTTCACACATCAAAGAAATTGTTAAATTATAATATCAAATTTCATAATAAATATTCAATCATTGATATATTTCAATACATCATTGTATTCTTTTAATAAACATTACATATCTCAATATCTTCACAATTTCCAAACAAAAATCATGACATATCCCGTTGTGATTGTTCCAAATGGATATTGATCATATTTACCTTTAAAATAGAGCAAAGTGAATATTTATGAACTGAACTTGTATACTGTCATCTCATTTATCACCTTATTTGAATGCCAAAGATCATTCATGCTGTGTTGGATATTGTATTTCAGATCAGTTCATGTATCCTCTCACATGCTAAAAATGAGACCCTACAGATCTATTATCTTTTGTAAAGAACATTCAATCTCATTTATGCATTAAATGACTTCTTGGACAATTGGAAACCTCCATTGCAATACATTATCCAATATAACCATATTGCATAATTTCACATGTAAATTGTCATTCATTTCATATGTAACATTTTCAATATATCCTTTTCACACATAATATCATAATTCCAAATATTTTCAAATCCATATTTCAAATACATGCCATCTCGTGGGACGAGTCTCTTATTCTCTTAATTAAGGACAATTAATTGCATAACAAGGAGATCATGACCTGAAATTTCCATAATATATTCCCGAATATATTTCAATACATTATTTCATATTTTGGGGTGAACATATTACACATTGACAGTGTTACAGTAATAAATGCCACGAATATATCATTTAGTCCAATGCTGACTTCAATTTCGCGGGGCGAAGCAACTGAATGGGAAGTTTTTCCAATACGACCCTAAGCAACTAAGCATTTCATCACCAAAACTGGTCAGGCATTTTTACATATTACTAATTTTATATATATCACATGGGAGAAAGTACCTGATATAATCAAGGTGAAAGTTCGAAGTGCTAGACTCTATGACTGCCTTTGGGTAATAAACACTTGGGCTAGCAGTGTCGGTATCCGAACCCGGGAAAGAATTTATTATTCTGCCACACAGTACGAATTCGGCACCTTCCGGAATAAACCGCATGTTAAAGTGCTGAATTTTAAGTGGTGCCAGAATACTAAATTCCTCCCCCGAACCCGTGCTGTCCCACCCAAAAATGCAGCTGTTGTGTCGATCCGCGTCCATCGCGACCCTAAGTATTACTCTCATAGTCTGTTGTAGGAGAGCCCCGGTTGTACTAAACTTGGAAGCGAGTATGTCGGCCTTGGTTTAGTAGCTTTAGACCATCTGAGGCAATAACATTCATCCTGGATCATACTTCCTGGCCATTTCACAAACAGGTATAATATGCGATACCAATTACCCGGAACTGGCGTCTATGTCCATAGTTTGCGGCGCGTTTAAACTGCGGCCATAAGTCCTTCTTTTTCCTGTATGAGTTGCGGAGGAAGATGCTCAGATACGCTGTATTCTTGGTAGGTTAATGGTGCGTCCATCATCTGTAACCCGTTGAGTTTTATAGCCCTTCAGGTTCTTGCCCATACTAAGAATATAGTCTCTGTCTGACATCTGCAGGAATTTGGCTATGATATTTCTTGGCCGACCATTTCTTTTTTTTCCAATGCGATGTACATCAGCTAGATATATTCTGTCACTTGCTTCTTCTGGATACCCATTTTGCTTTTCCATAAGTTCCTCACGAGACTCTGTGTCGGACTTTCTCTTTCATCACCTGGGATTCCCGAGAAGATCAGATTAAGACTTGTAGCTTTGGATCTTGCTTTTCAGGGTTTCACTTTCGAAATCTCCCCTTAAATCAGTTAGTAAGCTCTTATCGGCACTATCCTTCATTTACCTTTCAATCAGCGATTTTTGATGAAGCAAAATCCAAACTAGCGTCTGTTTGGTCCTTCTAGCTGTCAGTTTCGTGGCTTCCATGTGAAATTTCTTCTCGTAGCTTATTTATGTCTTCAAGACGTTCAAGTATCATGTCGCCATTATTGGCCATTTTGAGGCAGATCACCATAAACAGTAAATATGTGGATGTTCATATACTAAGGTAAACATGCGAAGCACGCAGACTTATCAAGATTGATTTACCCGTGTAAGTATCATGTTACTAGTGTCACATTGTGGTTGTGCCAACAAAAAAATTGAGTGTAGATTTATGGAGCCGCGAGCGAGCTCCGCCACATCTACCAGACGGTGCCATCGATCGCCTTTCACAAAGGGGGTGTGGGTGGGGGCTGTGGTGAATGGATAGCGGTATTTATGTTTTATAAGATCTAGGAGTACTAATCTTTCCCTGTCACACAAGTCAGGGGTCCGCTCGTGATTTTTGAAAAGATTGTACAATTGCATTTAGGGTTTTAAGGGATATGTACGTAAACCTACATTTACTTTGTTTTTATGTAACGCTATGTGTATGCATTCTTGAAAATCAGAATCACTAACTCTATCATTTTTTTTTTTCATTTTGTCAGGGGCCTTCCTTAGGGGTGGGGGTCCTAGACCTATGCTAATTACGGAAAAACGAATGCCTATGGATTTTGACTTTTTTTTGCGGCATGCAGCGTAACTAAAACATAGAAAAATACCAAAAAATAAACAAATATATTGCAGCGTTAACTTACACGGACCAACAAGAAAAAATGGATCCCTACAGGTCCCCTTCCGCAGGTAAGTGTTAACTCATGCAAATTTACAAATTAAAAATACTTTAAATATCTTATTATTCCTCAGCACCCATTTTGTAACACAATTGTTCCAATTGCGTGATTTTTTTTAAAGGGACAACTTCAACCCACTTTGTAACAAAATTGTTACAAAGTGCCTTAATTTTTTTAAAGGGACAACTTCAGCCCACTTTCTAACAAACTGTTTCAAATGCGTTAAGCTGCTGCTGCCCTATATCCCTTACGTATTTAGAGGTAAAACAAAACAGCCATATGACAAACCCAGCAAAAATGAGATAACGGTATGTGTGTAATCAGGAGCACTTTTCCCGTACACACAAGGTACGTTTGCCTCGTGATATTTGAAAAGTGTCAAAATGACATGGGATTAAAAGCAGCAGCAGCTTACCACACTTTTGTTAAAAAAATGTTACATAGTGATTTTGAAGTTATCTCTTTGTTACAAAGTGCGTTAATTTCTTGAAAAGAGACAACTTCGATCCACTTTTGTGTTGTTAAATCTATGAGCAATTCCCGTAAACACAAGATACGCATACGCGTTGCCTCGTTATTTTTGAAAAGTTCAAAAATGACATTTAGGAATTTAACGGATATGAGTCAGGCATTAATAACACACTTTGTCAACCATATTTTAAGTATTTTTTAAAATTTGTAAGTGGTCTGAAATAGGTAGGGTTGGGCGATTTAATATGAGGTGAGTTGAAATGGGGCTCGCTAATAATGGGTCTAGTAGGTAATGGAGCGATTTTGTTAGTGTGTAGGGTTTCTCTCTTCCGTTCCGTATAGACCAGCAGTATGAGCTCAACCGCTTTATAGCAATTTTATAACAAGTGGGTTGCTGAAGTTATATTGTCATGGAAAGATAGTGTAAATATTGTTTAAAAGTGGCTGAATTAATGTGGGGCGAGTTGGTATGGATTAAGTTGAAGCAAGTGTGACGAGCAATGTCCTAAAACATTTTTTTTACTTCGTGTAGTTGGGAGGTATATCCTATATTTTACTGTGATATCCCTTCAATCCCTAATGCCAATTTTTCCCATTTTTCAAAAATCACGGAGCGGGACCCTTTGCCTTGTGGTTAGGGTGAAATTGCTCCAATATCTAACAAGACGAATTGCTTCAGATTGGTAGTCATTTTCCTCTAGGGGCGTAAGGGATATAGAGCAGCAGTATAACACACTTTGTAACAATATTTTAAGTATTTTTAATTTGTAAAGTGTATGAAATAGGTAGGGTTGGGCGATTTAATATGAGGTGAGTTGAAATGGGGCTCGCTAATAATGGGTCTAGTAGGTAATGGAGCGATTTTGTTAGTGTGTAGGAGTTCTCTCTTACTGTCGTATAGGACAGCAGTATGAGCTCAACCGCTTTATAGCAATTTTATAACAAGTGGGTTGCTGAAGTTATATTGTCATGGAAAGATAGTTAAAATATTGTTAAAGTGGGCTGAATTAATGTGGGGCGAGTTGGTATGGATTAAGTTGAAGCAAGTGTGACGAGCAATGTCCTAAAACATTTTTTTTCTTAGTTCGTGAGGGTATATATATACTTTTACACTGGTGGATATCCCATTCAGTCCCTAAATGCGCAATTGTTTTCCCAGTTTTCAAAAATCAATCAACGGTAGGCGGACCCGTTTTGGCGCTTTGTGTTTAGGGTGAAATTGGTCCAAATTATCAACAGACCGAATTGCTGGTCAGATTGGTAGTGCATTGTTCCCGTCTATGGGCGAAGGGCTAGGTAGGAGCATCACCAGGCTTAATACACTTTGTATCACATTGTGTTTACAACGTGAGTTTCTAAAATTTTTAATATAACGTGGGCTGAATTATGGTGGGTGATTTGATATGGGGCAAGTTGTAATGGGTGAGTAATAGGGGACCATTGATATGCAATTCGTTACGGTTTATCTCTCTTACTGCCATATAGAGCAGTAGCAGCAGCAGTTTAATGCGCTTTGTAACAATTAATTGTTACGTAGTGTGTTTCTGAAGTATCGTATGAGTAGATATTTAAGTATCTGTCAAGATTGTTAGTGACGAGGTAGGGCGAGTTGATGAGTTGAGTTGAAGCTTGTCTACGAACATCCAAAATCATAAGGTTTTCAAATAAAGTATTAATATATCAATATATTTGTTATACTTCCCTCGATTTCAGTACAGTGGTCTTATCTTGTACAATGGCATAGAGCAGCAGGAGTGTCTTAACAAACTTGTACAATTTCGATCAAGTGGGTTGTGGTTATAATTGTCTTGGGAAGATATTTGAAATCTTGGTCAAATTCTAAAGTGGGCTGGATGAAGACTATACGTGATATTGGGGCCACGTGGTAGTGGGTTTGAGTTAATACGTGGGTAGTTAATGATAGGTGAGTTGAAAATGGGGGGAACTTCATTAATAAGGTTGAATTTGTACAGGCGATTCGATATGTGTGCGAGTTTGTATCAGCGATTGATATGGGCCGAGTTGAAATGGAGAGAATTAAATTCCGGGATTGTGATCTGGGCGAGTTCATAATAGAGCGAGTGAAGTGTGTATGGGACGATTTGATCCTAGGCGAGTGTAATACTTGGCATAGTTGGCATCGGGGTATATTATATTCGAATAGTTGATATATGCAAATAGTAAATGAGGTGAGTTGGTTTTTTTAACAAAAAAAATGGTGAGTTGTTATGGAGCGAGTTAATACGGGCAAGTCAAAATGGGGCGAGTAATGATACTGGGACGAATTAGTATGGGCGATTTCCTATGGACGAGTATTGGCGAGTTTGTATGGGTCGGTTATAATTTTTAATGGAGATCATTGAAGAATTTCATCAAATTTGATTTTGTTACAAAGTAGTCGAGCTGGCCCTTTTTGTTCTGGTCACAAGAGAATGCTTAACGCAGTCGTAACATTTTTACGTGGGGAGTAATGTTCTTATCAGGAGATCTTTGAAATTTTCATCACTTTTTCATTTTGTTACAAAGTGCGTGGAAGTTGTCCCTTTTTGTTCTGTCACAAGATAGCTTAACACAGTTCATAACAATTTTGTTACAAAGTGCGTTTTTTGTTACGAAGTGCGTGCCAACAAACCTTAGGTGTATAAAATGTGGCCATCGGCCAGGCCTCTCTTTTTCTCGAGTCCTATCAGTCATTGGCAGCTTTGGCTATGTAGATGAAGAGGAGAGAAGTCTGTGGAGTAATTACTCTTTAAAGCACTTTTATAATGCTTTTATTAATGTTTATATTTCTATAAACCATGCAACATGTTAATATTAACAGTTCATGATTAGTTGGAAATTATTTCGGTCTCAGTAATTGTGTCCACACGGAAAATTACAACCAAAACCCATCGTCTCAGAGCTACAGACTGCAAATGGGAAGTCTTATCTTGACTTTGCTCCCTGTCTGTTTCATTGAATGTAAATGGTCAGCTGAATGGGAATGCATTTAACACGAAACATTATGCGAGACAGTAATCATATGCAACTCGAGGTTAATTATTGAATTTAGTAATTAATGGAAGAGTGAATCAGTGAATGCAGGGGCCGGATTTTGCCTTAGAGCGTAATTAGATGGGCGCAAATCTGGCAAAGATGATCTTAAGTTTAGATGGGTTCCTTGAAAGCCATGTTCATGAAACAAGGTCTCAAAGTTTCCACTTCAATATCAATTGCTAAGATGAGCTTTTCGACATCTTATCTTCTTGAATGACATCCTAAGTCGGCAGTCGTGACTTTGTACACACTAAACATTAACATCGGTGTTTTGGACTCTCCACACGTAAAAGTGTGACTTTTTTTATTTGATTTTGGACGTTTTTGAAACTTTTAAAAATCAATAGGTCTTCTGTATTTGACAAGAACTCTGGCAATATTTTGACAATACAAAATTAACCAAAAGCCTAATACGCGACCGAAGCGAAGCTCTTATAGACAATCGCTATTACCATATTGAAGGATCAGTATGAAAAAATATAGTCTGACAGGTTTTAAAAAATAACGGACCTTCATTTGATCCCCCTTTTCGTTCTACCATTAACTCATACGGACTTATTAATCGACAGGGGAACTAACAGGATTCGCCATTTTAAAAATTGTAATTAATTTTAGTAGTCAGATATCAACAAACAAAATTATTATAATACTCCATTGTTGGAATTGTGTTTCTCGAAAATTTAGTTGTTAAAAGGTACTGTTTCTCACATTAAACCTATGATAATGTTGTTCGATGTTTAAAAAATCATGCTTGGAATAATGAAACCAGTGACGTAAAGATGATGCTAGCGGCCGATTGTCAATGGACGTTAAATTCGGAAACCGTGTTTGTACCCGTATGACCAGTGCTTGTAAGCTGGTTGTCATCTAACCAGGGCCGTTCTTCTAATAACATAGCAGGGCAGCATCAAACACAGATTGGCTGGCGATGGCGAATTTCATGATTGTTGGCAGATTATTAATAATTTTATTGTTCACTTTTCATATTTTTTTTCAGATGGGAATCAAGGCCAGGCTTTGCCAAAGGCAAGGTTCAGGCAGGGTTGCCATGGGTCTTGCTTAAGTCGAGGTTGCTCGACTAGACACTCCATATTGGTGGTTGTGGTCGTGTACTAGGTCAGAGGATTAATATAAAGCTATTACGGGGTCCATAAACAATTTTTAAAACTGGTCATTTACTCACATTGACATACCAAATCCATACCAAATGTCACGATTCATTTATTAAAAACGGATGTGCAGTTAAGTCAATTAAATTAACGGGATGTTTGGCGTCATAACTGGCCGCAAAAATGAAAGAAAATCATGAAAATTGAAGGCACTGAAGCACACCAAAATGCCTTTATTACCAAGTCGACATCGAAAACTGTAGAAAACGTGTTTATAATACATCAGTATTGCTTTATTTTGTCCTAATAATTATATATCATGATAATAACACCAAGGGAATCGGAAAATATTTCTGTCAATATGCCAATAGGAGGTCGGTAAGTGGAATATTTTAAAACTTTTTTCCTACAGGTTTTTGTTGGTCGGAAAAAACCCCGCGATCTCTATATTACTTTAGTCTCATCATGCTCATGGCTAGAGTGTCCAGTAGGTCTTACTCATGGCATCGTGAAACCGAAAGAAAACATGGCAATGCAAATGAATTCGCTATTTTCTATTGTCATTTGTAGATGTTGCAGTCATGACAGATAACTTGGGACAGAGTATAAAGGCCTAGCTCTTTCTGTACATGTCATAACTTAGGGTACCCTAAAAAGGCCTGCAGTCATGTGAGTTATGGCATGTTAGGACAGGTGTTAATCATTAATCTCACCTTTTTAGTGCGATTAAGACTTATTAACACACAAAAATGCGGCCTACATGCTTAGCAGCCTAGCTAGGCTAGGCAGGCCTAGGAGGCTAGGCTGGCCTAGACAGGCCTTAGGCTAGGCTGGCATGCTCCCATAATCAACATTAACATGCCATCATCAGAATCAAACTAAATTTTTAGTTTAGCCTGTAAGCAACCCCCTCAGCCAGGCTAGCTAGCTGGCCCAGCCTAGCCTAGGGACGGCCCTAGGCCAGCATAGCCTAAGCCCTTCTAGGCCCTAGGAGGCTAGGCGGTCTAGGGGCGGCCCTAGGCTAGGCTGGCATGCTCATATCAACAATTTAACATGCCCTCACAGAATCAATAAAAATTTTTTTTGCCTCGGGGCGAACCATCGTGGCATATTAGAGGCGAGCGAAAACAAGTCTATTTAGAGTCTAAGAAGAAGTAAAATACTTGCTAAAAATATTATAAATTCTTATTTTATTAAATTCTGTACAGTTATGTTTTCTATGATTTTATAGAGCTGTTAGGAAATTTCGGAGATTTTAAAATTTAACGACATATTTTTCTTAAAGTTAGTTGGGGTTGTTGTTTTACCTTTATGCTTAGTAACCCTTCAAACTGTGCAGATAGCGGCTACGGACGCGATCGTTGCTATGCTACGGGAATTACTCGGTGGGCCTCGCTACCCCGTATGCTGAGCGCACGCTCTGAACCAGAGGCATGGCAGAGGCGCACGGTACTTCGCGTACTATAGCTAACACGCGCTCACTGACCAGAGTAATGCGTCGTTCGCACTGCCGCTGATACGCCCACACTACCTTGATAAGAAAATGAAATGAATTCATGTTTGCCCCGACTGGCCCTGAATCGACGCTAACGTACTGCTCTAGGCCTACCTTTTTTTTTTTTTTTTTTTTTTGCCGTGACCATCGGATCTCCGTTGTTGAAATTGAAATGCCAATTTTTCAAATACAGAATCAAAGTTTCTAGTCCACAAATTGCTTACCGATTGCCCTTTGTTTATTAGAAAAACACAGTGGAATGACAGATATAGATGAAAATAAGACGGAAGAAAAGAAAATGCACAATATTTGCAGTGGTGATAACACCCCAATCGGTCATTTACATATACCCATGATGCAAAAAAAATAAATAAAATGATATTTTTGGACATTCTCAAACAATAAATATTAGCAGAAAAACAAGATCTTCTTTCTCTTTATCAACTGGTGTCTATCAGGGTAAAACCAAATAAACCATGCGTAAATTTATAATAAAAAATATTATAAATGCTCGATTTTTGAGGCACCCAAATATTGTGTCTAATAGTAATTTCAATAGCTTAGTCACTCAATAGATTTCTTACCTTGTATTTGGGGCTACAGGAATGTCTAAAGAGAAAAAAAATGATTTTCATTTGCTTATATTTCAATTATAAAACAGGCTGAATCATAGTTGTCCTATATGAAATTAGAAATTTCACATTTTGTACCAAAGAAGAAGAGAAACTTCTCAGCTTAATCGTGATGGGGATGTTTTTGATGAAAAGCTTCACATCAGGCCAAAAATCATTACTTGCATTTTTTTTAAGGGACACCTGATTTGTGAAATCTCTTGTTGCACCCATGTCATATTTCCTGAGCCATATGATGGGGCCAGTTTTTTTAGAAGAACTTGTTAAAATAAACTCTGGCTTTTTCGATGATCAATCCAAAAGGAAAGGAAGGTGACGGAGGGCTGGCCTCGCCAACCATAGAAAATTGCCCCCACAAACAGATCTTGCACGATCTGAAGTTGGTAGTAGAAGGTGCACACTATTATAATTCTGTCCAGGAAATTATTTTCTCCTTTTCGCGGGGTTTTTGCCGTTGTAACGCGGTGCTGCAGTCAGGGGGGGTAGGACAAGGGCCACATAACAGCAACAGCAAAATTCAAAACGCCATCAAATTCCGGGTGCTAGTCTGTTTCAAAGACCTAACGGTAAGAGGGCGCTATTACGCATCGAACGGAACACAGGACTTGACTAAAGACTAGGCGTCACGAATATTTAAATCTAATGACGTTTTTGGAAATTACACTATTTTGCAGCGGGGTAATCCACTAACCCGACGGATTTTGAAGTCGAGTGGTGTTTAATTTTCCAGTGTTTTAATGATCATGATATTACCTAAGATATTTTGAACAAAGTTAAAGATGATTTTTTTAATGTCAACTGGGACCGAGGCTGGTCATAGTAAACGCACGTAGCAGTCCTAAAATTACCGTTTTGAAATCCCCAGTGCCCAAAATGAGCAGATCGTGTCCTACCCCCCCCCTGGCTGCAGTGTACGCACTCACTACGAGGATTACGCGCATGTTGGATCGTTACACGCGACCTGATGGGTTGATAAAATAGCTGTTTTGTTTCACTTGTTGCTATGATGAGGCGGTGCATTGGCTTGCGTTTACGGTCGTGACTTAGGACGCGCAATGAGAGAAAATAAATATCTGGACAGAGGATTGAGACAAGTTCTTCTGACTAGGGCCTAGGCCTGTGCTTTACCGAGTTTGTATCAGGAATTTTGACCCTTAATTATGGCCACACAGTTGGACCAGGACTGACATGATATGATATATTGAAAGTTGGCGGCGTGTTGTGCAATGCTTCCGTGTTAACCAGATAATTATTCGCCTGCGACCTAGGCCTATATAGCCAATGGCCCTGGGTAAAGCACCGACTAGCTTGCCTTGCTATGCTTACACTGTCGAGTACCACAAATACGGGTGGGAAATTATTCGGTTAGCGTTTTGCGTCCAAGCATTTACAGTACAGAATCATACACGCTAGGCAAAATGTACACACTGTGTTTCTTGCGCTATTGTAGCAGCATTATTCCCATATAAGTTCACACGTTAGTGGTTATGACTTATGAGGCCCCCTATTCTTCGATTGGGGCCGGGCATCCCCAATTATAACTCACGACACCCACGTGACTGCAGAAGCAGTCAGGTGAGATGACAGAAAAGAGGAGTCAAGAGGAAAAAAAACCATACACTCAAAACAACAATACTCATATAACAAAAACCCCGGTAAAAATTTACGGGCGAATGACTGCTGCTGGAAAATATCTTCGGGGAGGGCATGCAGCCCAGAAATCATAATTTTAGTTGTATATTTTTCAAATGAAACTTAAGAATTCAGCATTTTAATGTTATAGTCTTATGATTTTTTTTATATGTTGTCAGGCTGGTTTGATACACAATTTTTTTTTACCAAAGCTGTCAGACTATTTCGGCTAGAAGTAGAATAAAATACGACTTAAACTATTAGGGGCGGAACACAATCTTGTCTGCTGATTTTGTCTTTGGGATTTCCAAACGGTAACAGTAATTTCACTCATTTTTTCCCCAAGAGTCAAAGACCGTTTGAGGTCAAATTGTCACGAGTCAAAATGAAAAATGAGGGTCAAAATTGTATTTATTGAATTGGAAGTGTCAAAATTTTTGTTCCGTTGTTTTTTACCGCGGGCGTTACATGGATCCAAAGCATGTTCCCTTAACCACAGCTTACTCTATTTAAGCTTTTAAATTGTAAACAATGGCATGGGCCCTTTAATTGTAAATGATGGAAGGACCCTGTTAATTTTTTTTTCCATGATGGAATGACCCTTTATTCGTAAATGAAGACCCTTTAATTTGGCAAAGGAATAACCATTTAATTGAGAAATGAGGAATGGAACACCTTTAATTGGTAAATGGAGGAATGACCCTTTAATTGGTAGAAGGAATGACACCTTTAATTGTGCAATGAAGAAATGACTCTTTATTTGGTAATGAAAGAATGACCCTTAATAGGCAATGAATGAAGAACCCTTTAATTGGTAAATGAATGGATGACCCCTTTAATTGTAAATGAATGAATGACCCTTGTAATTGGTAAATATATGTGAAATGAATGAATGACCCTTAATTGGTAAATGAATGACCGTTTACTTTGTAAACAAAGCACTACCCTTGAGTTGCTAAATGAATGAATGACCCTTTTAATAATTGGTAAATAGGAATGACCTTTAATTTGGTATAAGGAATGACCCTTTACTGGGTAAATGAAGGATGACCCTGTAAATACTGAATGACCCTTTAATTGGTAATGGAAGGATGACCCTTAATTGGTAATGTAATGACCCTTTAATTGGTAAATGAATGACTCCTTAATGGTAATAAGGAATGTCCTTTAATTGATAATTGAAGAATGACCGTTAATTGGTAAATGAAGGATTACCCTTTATTGTAAATGAAGGAATGACCCTTTATTGGTAATGAAGGAATGACCCTTTAATTGTTATATGAAAGAATGACCCTTTAATTGGTAAATGAAGGAATGTCCCCTTAATTGGTATATGAAGGAATACCCTTTAATTGGTAATGAAGGAATGAACCCTTTAATTGGTAATGAAGGAATGACCCTTTAAAATTGGTAATGAAAGGAATGAGCCTTTAATTTGGTAAATGAAGGAATGACCCTTTCAATTGGTAAATGACTGAATGACCCTTTACTTGGTAAAATGAAAGGATGACCCTTTAATTTGTAAATAGGAATGACCTTTAATTGGTAAATAAAAGAATAACCCTTTTAAATTTTATGGTATTGAAAGGAAATGGTCCCGTCTTATCCCTTAAAGCAATATGGCACATTTTTGAAGAGCGCCCCCCCGCCCATTTTCAAAATTTGATATTTTGGCACATTTACGTTGGTGATTGTCTAGGATTAGGAAACTATAGATGTGAACGAGAATGATAAAACATGCGTATTTATCATAACTTAAGCGATTTTTGTAATTAGAATTTTGGATCTCAGATTGAACTTAAACGGCATTAGCTGGAAATGCTACGGTTTATGTCCTCCATGATGAAATAGTGGGCCACCTCGAGAAAATAACCTCTAACTTGAATTGCCTGAACCAATAAAACAACGAATGGATGAGCGTAGATTAATGTGGGCGCTATTGTCCGCGCTCTTTCACATTGGAAGGTTTCCAGCATCGTTGAATTTTATCGGGGATCCCGATAATAATTATTCTTATTGCAAAATTCCTTCGTTGTGAGACACAGACATTCTTTAGCTTAACCATTCACAGGTTGGTTTTACTAGCCAGTTTACCATGCAAACCGTGTAAAAATCTCAATTTTTTTGAAAATTGGGGCGCTCTTCAAAAAACGTGCTTATTTGCTTTTCATACCTACCCCACTTTATGGGACAATATTTTATGGTAGAAAAGAACCCCCTCTCCCCTTGCAGTCAATAAAAAAATCCAATTCATTTAATTGGTTTCCCACGGAGTTAGCAAAGTCAAGAGGTTCACCAGAAGGCCATCAATGGTTGTGTTTGAGACCTGTAATTAGTATGAAATCAATTGAATGGCGCCTTGGCCCATGCACTGAGAGTCACTGCATGGGCGGGGCTACTAATATGAGCATAGCCCAGCAGCATGCATCAACTTACAAACCATTTTCAGTATTGCTGATATGCCTATGCACAATGTAGATTGTCATGTGACAGGGTGAACGTGATCGAGTACTGAGTTGGCTGGTATACGTGGAGGTGATTGACACTTCACACCCGTAGTCTACAACATATGGCCTAAGCTTTGAAACAAATCAGTAATAGCAATAAGAGCGATCTCCTCCTTGTCCTTCTCGCTCTCGAATGTAAACAAGACTTGTTCATCAAGCAGATCAACAATCGGATTTAATGGGAATTTTTGGCGGGCATTTTCTATGCAAATATGACAGAATAAAAGTGAATCTGAGCGCGTCGCTTCTCAGGTTCACCTGCAGTCATATTAATTTTTTGTTTTAAACAGAATAACACTACGTCATGGATAGTCCCAATAGGTACCTTATACACTCTGTATATAAGGTACCAAGACTATACATTGACTTCCACTGTACGTGAAATTGACAACTTATCTTGTTCATTGTGCTCCTATTTTTAACTGTTTTGTTAACTTACTGTTCACACAGTTCAATCACCTTCAAGCATATATGATGACGGTGTCGGCTGCTTTAGCTGTTAAGTAAACAGAATTTGTCGGATTAACCAAACACAAGCTGGCCTTGACTTTGTCAAGAAGTTGAGGTCCACAGCACCGGTGTAGTTGTGTCAATACATCACCGTACTTTCTTTGACTGAGTCCGGTAGGGTCAGGGTTGATTAGGGGGTGGGAGGACCCCGATGTTCGATACTAGAGTTGGCATTTTTGGAGTTGCCAGGCTCCTGTGAAGCTCTAATGAAAAAAATCCTTCATGGCATTAATTGCTGATTGATGCCTCCCAAAAGCGCTTGATGAAGTTCCTTCAATGTTGACCATACGGCAATAATATATCATTTAAAAAAAACAGCAGTTTTGTTTCTGCGAACATTTTAGTTCGTAAGAAATTCGGAAAAATGCATTTGAACTTCCATTTTCGCACCATTCCAAAATCCATAGACTGCTGAGAAAGATGAGTTATTCAAAAATTTAGAGTCTCATTTCATATAATATTGGGCCTACCCGCGCATTTGACTCCAATAGGTGCGAGCACGAAAATATACAAACACACATAAACAGATACTACGGAGCTTCTGCAACACACGCAGTGGTAAGGACACGACTCTGTTAGGTTTGGCATGTCCTAGCCCCTGCATCCTTGTCAGAAGTTTGAAAACAAGTGCAAAACAACGGCCTATTTATAACGCAGGTGTAAGAGGCCATCCGTTCTATAATCTCATCTGGGGTTATCCGGCAACATAGCCAAGTAACTGTAGAGAGTCGTTTAATTGGTTGCAAAATGTATTTTTTCCGATATAATTTCAAGATCAACATCCCCCCATCACACATAGAAATCAAGTAACAATACTATCACAACAAAAACACAAATAAAACTGTGCACTACATTCATTTGAAAACGAAACTCAGAACAGTATTCAACTGTAGAAATCCTAAACATGATGATTATACCAACTCCACCATGAAGCGTTGACCCTCGGCGTGACCTCCAAAGTGACCTTTTCCTGTGAAATGGGAGTTCTGGAATCGTTCGAGCAGTTTCTTTTCTCGTCAATTTCATTTTTTTTACGCTGATTAGCCAATAAAACTTACCGGAAGACATTTCGCAGGGTAAGCTTCGCGACCGCTGAACCAATTTGGGTAATACAATAAAAATAGGCCC
The DNA here is from genome assembly GCA_023653785.1 of Ophioderma brevispina. Classification (NCBI taxonomy): domain Eukaryota; kingdom Metazoa; phylum Echinodermata; class Ophiuroidea; order Amphilepidida; family Ophiodermatidae; genus Ophioderma; species Ophioderma brevispina. Next base: position 38,186 of record JAMKCH010075255.1, read on the forward strand.
GGGACAATCCGCGTTTCAGGGACGCGAATTCCTGCATCGCGATGTTTTCGCCAAATCCCAATCCCGCGATTTTCCCAACATCAAAATTTTTGACCTTTCCGCGCACATCCGCGCCCAAAATGTGCCGATTCCGCGAAAACCGCACCCTAAAATCGACGATTTTTTTCAACTTCCAACTGGCCGGCGCTCACAAGTAACCAGCAGCCGATGTCCTTGAACTGCCATGACTGAGTTTTTTAATGACCCCCTAAAAAAAAAACAATGATTTTAACCACGGCCTTATTCTAACCACTCACTCACTGCTTCGTCGGCTATCACACGTACCGCCTGATGTCTTGAATGAAATGACTGAATTGTTAATGAACATCAACACTGAATTTTAACCACGCCTGATTCAGACCACTCACTCACTGTCGTCGGCGATCACAACGTACCCAACCGCTCGATTCTTGAACTGAAATGACTGATTTTTTAATGAACCATCAACAATGATGTTTAACCAAAGTGCCTGATTAGACCAACACTCCGTCGTCTCAGTCCGCCCAATTCCTAATAACTTTTTTATTCCAAGAGCTTTGCATATGAAACCCTATGCGCCTGTGACACTATTTTTTGGCCGTGGGTGTGGCTTCGACCACATGCGTGCAATGACGGTCATTAATAAACTAACCAAACCTCATGCACGCAAATGGTCGAAAGCCACCTAATGCTAACACGTGAGAAAAGAAATTTTCCCACGACGTGATACGAACTCGACGATCAAGCCGCCCCTTGGTTTGTCGCCCATCATATCTGTCTATATTATTGGGGGGCCATGTACGCGTCTCACACAACATTTAGAAATTACGAATAAATAAATCACAAGATAACCCACAAAATATCACACACGTTTTGTTAGAGTAGTAAAATTGTATTCAGGCACAGTAAATAGAAAACATGCATAATACTTCCGTTAGGCCGGGGCTTTTTATTATGTCATCATTAAATAATATTTTTTTTACATTTAACATTTACAAATGTATAAACCAAAAAAAAAGGATACAATCCAGGATTTCCTCAGGAGGCAATTATAGTCATACTGACGAAAAGACCAATAGTATTAACCAGTATCTTTTTTTATAATAAGTGTTACCAATAGGTCTTTTTGCATTTTTTATTTTTTTTTCTTTTTTGCATATTTTTTAAGTTCTAATTAATGATTTTTTGAAATTGAAAGAACTCTCGCTGAAATGAAGGCCATTGTTTAGCGATGTTCTTTTCCGATTGAGTATTCACACAATCAAATAGGAGATTCCGCGTTGTGATTGGTCGAGAGCCGGGTCAATAAACAAACTTTAATGCCCTGCAGTAATCGCTTTCTGATCACTTTTTGACGTAGGCATGTAGAAAGGGGTAGACAAGTGTGTAACAATAAATCATGGTTTGCTACGCTATTATTGCCTCAAAAAAATCTTGACGCCCAATATACTTGCTAGTAATAAAAAAATGTATTTTTCGGATAATTTGTTGAATAAAACGCAAAACATGCTTGCAAATATTTTGCATGTCTAGTGCACATTCAAAGCACACCCCTATCTGTCATGGACATCCCATTTGATACATCGATCATGTTGTTTTTCTCAAGTGTGAAGCCTACTAAAAATGACATGAAAAGAGTGACTTTTGTGTCCAGCTGATATTTGGAGGATTTAAGGTACAACATGCAAATAATGATGATGTGACGGGGTTCATTCCTGGATTTTCAGAGTAAACCTTGTTTGAGCCCTCGGCAGGCCGCGGGGGTCGCTTCGCGACTCCGAGCCCCCCGGCGCCGGCCTGCCCTCGGGCCAAACAAGCGTTTACTCATTAAAATCCATGAATGAACCCCTAATTTTACATACAGCAACTACCTTACCCCATATAATTAAATGGATCAATCCAAACAATTACAGTAACAACAGTTCCATCCATATGTTAACTGCTGGGGGTGACAATGTGCAATAAACAAGAATAAACAACAATAATTAAGTCTGGATTATATTTTATAAAAAAATCATTTAAGAATAAACAAACCTAGATTTGAAATCACGGGGTTTTTGAATTGCTAAATATGACACCTTATCATGAAATAATCGTATGGCCGCCGTCTCCATCAGCTACAATTCGCACGTGGCCTCATTGCCTGGCCCGGGCCTGGCGGCAAAATTTGAGTGATACAATGGAAGCTAAATAAACAGTGAATTATTTTATGACTCGTAACTGTTTTGCAAATTTGCGATCAGAAATTACACTGGGTGATCAGATTTTATCATGTTTATACGTGGGGTCATGAGAGCTGAAATGTTCATAACAGATTTCAGTATCGTTCAAAACTATCTTATGGAATTTTCGTTCTTGGGGAATTTCCGTCCGCTAACCTCCGCAATCAGCTCAGAGTGAAGCTGCAAAATGCAGTCAACTCATACGCTCATCATGCTCATGTAGGGATCTGGATTAGCTCTATCTTGGCAACTCATGAATGTATTTGTTTATGGATGATAGATACACAGAGTAGCTTACATGAACGGATTTATAACTATTCAATGCATACTTCAAGGATGAAGTACAACTTCTTCTATCACCATCACTGCACCCTTTCATCTCATCTTTTATGACTATCCACATGTGGTCCCCCCTCCTCATGTCCCAGGTAAAATAAAGAATCATCACCTTCTCAAACCGGGCTCGATCCCTGCAGGGTAGGGATTTGGTTGCAATCGATAAGTGTGGCACTCAAGGATAATATTGACCCCATTATGAGATCACTGGTACAACTCTTTGCCTTTCATCCTTTAACGACAGATCCATAGGTGTTCTGATATATCAGGGTTTCAATGAGTCCCCCCCGCGATTCAGCACGACCTCAGTGTTCAGTCTCTTTGTTACTTGGGTATTGGTAGTAAACGGCCTTCGACCGCCTGCTGCGAGCTAAAATGTACCAACTTGCCGACAGCAATCGATTTTCTTGCCAATCGCATTTTGATTTTATGAAAAAAACAGTCGGGCAAAAGGTTCAATTGACCTTTTCTGTAGAAAAATAACGAAATCCACTGTTGTCCGCGCGAAACTGAAAATCCGCGCGGAAAGGAAAAATCCGCGCATAACATGTCATTTCCCCGCATCCGCGGATTCTCCCGGGCCCTAATAAAATTTTTGAAGCCATTTCATATGCCTCGATGGTCTATGGCAAAAATTGTGACTCGTATGAGAACACATCTAGAAGAGTTCCACGGTTGGGACTTACGTCTAGTTCGTCAAGCAACGCCTAAGATACGAGCAAATCCCGAACGCATTTCTTTAATTCGGAATAGAGACTTTCGTATGGACCCGCTCTATTTGAGGTTTTTGCAGATAGTGTACTTCAAAAACGTTTAGCAATCAAATTTACTGAATCACAATACAACGCAGATAAAATTACTCACCCCAAGTTTTTTACTAACATCCTATAATACAAATCTCAACAGTGGATTGCAAAAAAGGCTAAAATAAACAAAATATACACTACAATTTGCTTTCACCTGTTGAGTAATGGGTAGTCTCATGGGATATTGTAGTGGCGATCCTCACTCACCTGCATCCCAGATTACACTGTTGAGCACACCCACGCTGCCATACATCCGCTAAAAACCACTCCCCCATGTCTGCAGTTCACCAAGTCATTGTTCCAGTGTTGTTGTACTGGAGCCTGGGCGTGGCTATCTAAACTAGACTAAAGCTTCGATTTTTTACATTCGGAGCAATTAGCAGAATTGTCAAAAGTTATAGCATTATTAGTAATGGCTTTTCCTTCCTAATCATGTATATATTTTAAAGATCAAGATCTTCAGAGGTGCAAAATCAATCGACAAGCGGCCGTATCACAGTGATCATGTGTGTGTGAGAGGCCGAATTTTGTATGGCAGCTGTTAAATGTACAGACACATTACCACGCATGGCCTACTCGGCTAGTGAGTTCATGGTTTAGGCCTGTACTAAGCATTATTATAGATTTGATACCATGGGTTTATGGGGAGTGATTCAGGTGTAGGAAGTTGGGTGGGAGTGGGTATGGTACTATTCATGTGTGGGGAAGGGATTTTCAGTGTCATGGAGGATTGATGGGGTGGGCGGAGCCTGAGGGTGGGCCTATTGATATGATTTTGTGATATCAAAATGGTGGAGTGTGGGTGGTTTTGTTGTTACAGCTTCTGTATCCCCCTTATCCATTTAATTGTTAAATTAAAAAAAATAGCAATTCTTGTACTACTCCCTTTTTGGGATAAGGTCAAGTGATTTTTTGGGGGGTTTCAATTTTCTTGATTTAGTTTTTTCAATCCTGAAATGTGGATGTATGGTATGGCTAATTGTGGTTTAAATTAAACCATTATAGCTAATAAAGACCCTCTATGGGGTCGATTACATGTTAAATAAAAAATGCTCACCATTTTTTCTGATGCGGTCATTTAGTCAAAACAATTACAAACAAAGTGCCTTCCCACTTTTAGCAGGCCTTAAGTTATCCCTTGGCTTGAAAATGCCATGGGATTTGCAAAATCCCCTGCAGATTTAATACGTCCGTGTGTGTGTTTATGTGTGTGTGTTTGTGTGCGGCGTGACACTGTGTGTTTGGTTTACTGGTTTGTGCTTATCTTTAAATATAGGAAAATTCTCACCAGAGGGTAAGCTTATCTTGTATGTCATAAATTGCAAAAGTTTATTTCTTGTCAATATTGGATAATAATAAATAACAACAATTCACTTCAATAGGATGGAGTGAGGTGGCCTTTTTGCCAATGGCCATCCACTAGTTGTCAAATGTGGATTGTCTTTCAGCCTAAAAAAATAGTTGCATCTGTTGTTTTGGTATTAAAACACCCCCCCCCCCAAAAAAAAAGTAAAATATTTTGTTGGCAGCGAGAGAGAAATCACTGGTGTTTGCTCCATTTTAAGAAACCCCTTTGTTGATTTAAGTACATGTTCAGTGCATGAAAAAATCGGAATATTTTGTCAACATTTCAGATGTACATGTTAGCAACTTAAGTTACCAAGTTGTGGGGTTCCTCTTGGACATCCACATTTGTTTTTTACTCTGCCGCCCCACCCCTCCCTCCTCCGGCATACGGGAAGTGAAAAACCGTTTGTCAATTAAGTGCGCTAGATTAAAACCACGTGCGACGTCTAAAAATACTAGATTTCTTGGCCACCCTCCCCCCTGGGCAACACGTTGGGTTTTTTTATTGAGTATACCCAGCGAAAATAATTGTTTTTTACCGATCGAAATAAATTACCCCCCGGGACATCATCATGGCGTTGATTCAGCGCAGGAAGATCACGCAATTTTAGCGAGTCTAAGTTCATATATCTCTTTTTGCATCTTCCTGGTGACTCGCAGAGGTCTGTAACTATGTTTATTTAACTATTATGATATTATAAACAACAGCAGTCGCGAGCTAGAAAACAATGAATAAAAGTAATACAAATGATAACGCTTGTGTGGTGTGTGCAGAGCTGAATTGGTTGCTTGAATTTGGAACATGCAGCAGACGGTTTTCGAACTTCAGAATCACATTCATGCATTGCCGCTTGCGTGTTCCCTGTCAATCTCGTGTATTGCATGAATAATGCAACAGGAATGCGACCGAAGTGTTTCCAAAAGTGGTCGAACAGATTGTGGTCCAATGGACCCATGGAAGTCAAAAGAGCGGGTCATTGAAATTCCATTTAGCGGATTAGCGTTAATTAGTTTTCAGACTCTGCACACGTGTGAGATGGACACGGGCATGTTTAGGCTGGGGACAGAGAGATTTCCTCCCAATAAACATTGCCAAATTTGAGAGAAAACAGTAACACGTGACTTCATTTAAAACTGTGTTATGCTTTGGGAGCAGGCATCTTTCTAAGAATCTCCTTTCAAGTATTATAAAGGCAATGTAATTTTATTTTTCTAGCTAGTATGGCGTAGATTGCCGCTGTCGTCACTGTTGTGGAACATACATATATGTGGAGGATTTACCAGCTTTGTATCTCAGAATACTCATTATGAATTTTAGATCTATAGGATAAAAGACCTTCGGACGGTAAGTGGTGCCATGTTTACGAGCGAGGATTATAGTAAACAATTTTAGCTCGAAAAAACGGAAGATATTGCGAAACCTTTTGCTTCGGAGCCTATTCATTTTACACGCATTGCACTGCTACAACTTATGCACGGAAGTGCATCTACCGTGATGCGAGTACCGCCAATTAAAAATGTTCATTACGGTAGAAGTTCATTTTACTAGATACGTCATGGAACTGTTCAGTCTGTGCAGCCATGGTTGACGGTATGGTAGTGGTAGGCCTATCGTTTTACGACAAGGTCAAATTCAGGGGAAACAACACGGTATTTTAAAAACTACCACCATATCCACGATAGCATTCGGAAACTCCGTTCTGCTGGCCGCCACCTCCGGCAACCAGAAAATGGGTTTCATCAACACATTTCACCACGTACGAGGAAAATCCACTTCTACCAGTACGCGCCATTGGTTGCGCCACGAAGACAGTAGTGTTTCTAGATAAGAACATACCAATCTTCTAGACTTGATATAGAATGATTAAATTATGCGTCTTCCACGACAACTTAACGTATCTGAAGAAAGCGTGGTACCTTATATAGAAATATCAACTGTCACAAGCCACTTTATGAGTTATTTTACTATTTTGTTATTTACAGTTATAAAACAGATCAATTCCCCAGAAGGTTGACATCCCTTGCTAGCCCCAGAATGGGGGAGTGGAGTGACAGAAATGAAAATGCAGAATGCCCTCGAGGTATGGTAGGCCAAAGGGAGCACCAACGAAACGGCAGTAGCTCGCGCAGCGCGCGCAGCACTCATTTGTGACAACAAGTCTGACCTTTTTTTACTGGCATCCAAAATAATGTGCTTAGGCCTATGTAATTGATTTTCTATAGATAGGACCCTCAATAGATTCTTACATGTATTGGCTGAAATGTCTTAAAGTGGAAACAAAAGGTGATTTTGATTTGCTTATAGGCCTAAAAAAGGCCCAAAATA
>JAMKCH010075261.1:0-13667 GCA_023653785.1 Ophioderma brevispina
ATATGCATATCAAATTACTCACCTTATCATACGGAATCTAATTGTTATAGATCCGACTTCAAATGAGGACGCTATGGCCAAAAATGTCCAAAGGTCAATGCACTTTCAGTCAAGGTCAAATCGTTAATATAAACCGATTTTTAAGATGTAAGTGTCTAATTATATATTTTCGTGCATGACAAATTCAATTTTGTAACTTTTAATAGTACAAATGTTAGTCTTGACCTTGAAATGCAAAATGACGGCTATTTCAGTTGAACATTCTTGCCACACAATCGGTTAATAAACGATTTCTAACAGAAATATAAGCAGGACATTCTGATAATGAAATTAAAAAGATCTTCTTCTCCTCCTGTATTCTTGCTTAGTCGATTTAATCGATACATTCATACTTGGTCAGAATAAAAACAGGACCAAGACTTATATGAGGTGTACATAGATTGACCTCTAAAGAACCCCTATGTGACCTTGGAACCCATCCACAAACAGCGAAAAAGACTGATATAACCAATTTTCACTCAAAAATCTCTACTTGCGGTTATTAACGTCGTTCCTGGTATAAACGCTATACTTTTTCGTAGATATGAACAAGCATGAACCTTAAGGGATAAGCAGCGATTTGCTGATCCGAAACATCGAAAAAATCATAAAAGTTCGTATTTTGGTATTTTGTTACTGTCATGGATGTGCTAACATAACTTGCAAGTGATTGGCTTGAAATCCGTCTAATAAAGACAAGGCAAAACTTTTTATCTGATTCTGTAATTTCTATACGTGCGTATCAAAATTCCGGCTTGAGATCAAAAAAGCCTTTCCGTGTGAATATCCCAGATTTATAAGCGTAATATTGTGCACCATGTCCTGTACAGTTTGACCTCAAACACAAATTCTGCACTGGTATAAACCACAATCAGCAGTTTAGTGTAGAGTCGTCGTCGCTGTGTGTCTATCACTGAAAACACAAACTAGTCATGCAGTTGCATGACTAACTTTAAACTAGTCAGAGAGGCTAGTCATGCAGGACTGACTAACATGACGTTAGTCAACCCCACCTGTCAAGCTAGTCAAGACTGCATTGCTAGTAAATACGTTGCTAAACTAGTCAGGCCTGTATGACTAACGTGTAATGAAGTGCATGACTAGTTTGATCATCATATGGATTGACTAACTTTTTCCATAATCTCCACCTCTTCCAGCTTGTTAGTCATGCAAGTCATGTCAGTCATAACAGCTTGACTAGTTTGACCATGCTAGTCAAACCTGCATGACTAGCTTTGAATTGCATGACTAACGTTATGTTAGTCAAAATGGGCACCATCTGGTCTAACTTAAAGTTAGTCATAAACTAGTCATGCAACTAGCCTACGTTAGTCATGCATGCATGACTAACCTCCACGCTAGTCAAGCTGGTTAGTCAAGCGTGCATGACTAATGTTGATGTTAGTCATGCAAGTTAGTCCTGCATACAGGACTAGGTAATGCTAGTCACATATGTGAGTCATGCCTGTTTGACTAGCTTTACGTTAGTCAAAACGGGCACCATCAAAACGGGCACCATCTGGGCTAACTTAAAGTTAGTCATGCTGACCAATTTAGGTTTTCAGTGATATATGCGGGCGACGGTTTGACAAATTTCCTCAAATACTTTATTTTTTTCACTATTTGGTGTTTTTATTCCTACATTGATTTATAAGCTAAAAATGCATTTCCACATTTTTTAATTCTCTCGCATTCTCGCTGCTTTAGCCCACAGCTCGTGGTTTACTTTAATTGCATTCGCATCTTAATTTGAGTAGACTTGGATAAGTCTATATGACAATCGTTATCTATCGTATCGCCTTGAGCTTTGATCTCAACATTAATCAAAATGGCACCTAAGAAAACTTTAGCAACTTTAGCTGTTGTAATGGCAGTTGTTGCCTATTTCGTTAATATTCCCGTTCCTCCGACCTTCAGCGCATCCGAGAGCTGGAAGCTACGTGTTTTAGGTTTTGGTCTTGATTTGGTAAACTTGATTTCTCATGTTGTTCACAGGAACTTGTTGACATTTTAAATGTTATCTACATAGCTGGTATAGCTGGTATTGCTATAAGGATTAACCGACTCTACAATCTTGGTCACAATGAGTTGGGACACTGACCATCAATGCCAGAGAGTTTCCGTAAACCTGACCGCACTCTTTTCTGACACACTTATGAATTCGGAAACCTTAACGGAATAAACCTGTGCTTTATTCCGTGAAGGGTTTCTGAATTCATAAGTGTGTCAGAAAAAAGTGTGTCAGATGGGTCAGTTTATGGAAACTCTCTCAATGCCATATGAGGACAATTTCGATTTTTATAGGAAAACATAATTGTTTTGTTTCTCTGCTTCTTCAAAACTTCTCCCGCGCACACCATGCAATGTTGGGAACATTGAACGTGCTTCCTGGGAAAAACATTGATCTAGGGAGCGGGGATTTAACGAGACAAGATAAACCCAGATTGTAGTTCCATTTTAACATTCTTTCCACTTCAGCGTACACAATATGTAGCATTTATCCGTTAATTGAGTCACGGTGAGATTCACTGTACCACCTGAATGCCACAGGTGTTACACCCAAGGGCGAGGGATTTTTTAATGTACTTTATGAGTTTAAAAATCTTAACACAATGACTTATTGTTGTTGTTACCGTCGTCTTAGTATTTTCTTTTTGTCCTTTTACAGAATGCTGTGCTTCGATCCTTTCCAACCAATGCCCATGTACACATAACAAATTTGTCCAAAACGTCGGGAATCTCTTTTCGAAAGCAGACGATCCATCCATAAAGTTCACTGATATACGTATTGATGACGGAGTTAAGATTAGACTCTATGAACCCGTGGAAAGAAAGAAAACCAGAGCTGGACTGGTCTATTTTCACGGCGGTGGTTTTGTCTATGGCAATACAGGTATTTTGCTGACAAATTAAAGATGCAACGAGAGATTTCAAGTCATCCATATTTTCTGTGTTAGGTAGTGATTTCAATAGATTAGACACTCAATAGATTGGCTACCTTTTATTTGGCTACAGAAATCACTTAAAATGAAAATAAAAGGCTATTTGTCTATGTTTATATTTCAACATAAACCATAGGCTTCTTCGTCTTAGCATTTCCACAAGTCACTGGTAATGGCATGTGGTGGCGTCAGGATTTATTAAACATAGGCTGAATTTCCTATTTGCTCTTATAGGAAATTAGAAACTTTACAATTTTTTTTACCAAAGAAACAGTTCTCAGCTTAATCCTCTGAGATGGGGATATTTTTGATAGAAAGGTTTACTCCAGCGCAAAAATCAAAATTTTCATGTTTTTAGGACACCTGTTATTTGAAATCTCTCATTGCACCTTTAAAGAGGCAGTGCATAACATGATGGATGGAGATATTTTGCGTTACAAAATGTGCCCTAAGTACTGGTACTTGCAGAATTCTTTGTATAAATTCAGGTTAAGTTTCTTTCTTCCATGAACCCATGCAGAGTATATGAAGATGTGAAAACTTATCTAAAGTTTCTGTTAAGATCACCGCAAAAGTGAGGTAGCGGTATTTTTATTGTTAGATCTAGGAGTAATTTCCCCCTAATCTAAGGCAGCGGTCCGCTCCGTGATTTTTGAGAGGTGCATTTTAAAGCAGTTAAGGGATATAAGTAAAATGTTTATTTGCTCACATGTAAAAATAGCCTTTTTTGATAATTTTCTTCAAATTAATATAACCAGTAGCAAAATTCCACTTTGCTCTTGACATTCCTTGCATCAATGACTTTTTGTGTACTTTCAAAGGTCCTACTTATAACACAAAAAATGTTCATCAATTGTGACATGCCATGCCACCTTAACCTTGTCAACGCTGGAAGCTTATAAAAGATAAGACATCGGCGTTTGAATTTTTAGCTTTAAAAATGACCGCGAACAACATCTGATCTAAGATTAGGCTTGTTGACTCATTTGAATGCACATTTAATGCTTATAGTCATGAAAATGCATGCTTTTGAATTTGTTTAAAAATCATGACCAGAAGAGATAACTGTTTGCTTCCAATTTTCTTGAATGATACTTGCGTACGAGAGATTATTCACGACAACAACAAAGTTTAACATTTAACTACTTAGTTATCCAGTCAGACAGGGATGAATATTTGTTAATCTTTTCCTGGAGATAGCCAGCGCACGCAAGTATTGAAAATTCAAAAACTAATACAGGGTGAGTAAAAAAAAACTTGGCCCTGATTGTGTCCGCCATTTTTAAGTGGTAAATATCTAACATATATGGTATCATCATTATCTTTAATTTCCTACAAAGATAATTCTGATTGGTTAAGTATAGCCGAGCCTACATCGTTTGAATCAGTATCACTTTACCCTCATGCCACAGAATTCCCATTGAATGCACGACGGCCACTTAGCACATGACTGTCCCCTAAAATGCTGATAAGGGTATGTCTATTTCTGTGTCAAATAAAGTGGTATCTTAAAAGTGTAAAAGCCAGTGATAATGGTACTTTATTTTAAAAAAACTTTTTTTTTCAAGATGGGCATACTTTTGGTGGTCGACAATAATAGACACTACTTTTTAAAAAAAACTCCCAAAAGTTTATCACCGATGTATTTTCCTTCATATGGTATGATCCATTCAACTCCTCCAGAAACTGTACATGTTTACAAGTTACTACTACTCAAGTAAATGTCAAGTGATTGTTTATGAGTTAGAGAACCTAGAAACGTCAAATGCATCTATGATAGGTTTGTGACTGAATTTTGTGGGGTTTAAATAGCGTCCACATTTATTCTGCATTCAATACACTCTCGACTTTTTTTCGGACACTGATTTTTCTTTAGATGAATCAGACCGTTCATTTCAATGTGAAATCCGTGGACAAGGGCAAAACCGACTACTGATTCCAACAACTGTAGCTCGGTCTAATATCTAAACCGATGTGGACTGACAGATCATGAACTAATCTTTCAATTTATACCACATATTAGATATGTCTTACTTAAAAAAATCCACACAATCAGGGTCAAGTTTTTTGTTACTCACCCTTTAATAATGCGTAATATATAGTAATATACCGTTCTGATGCTAATCGCTAGGAAAGCGATGGACAACAAAAAACCTTGTTGGACCCTACACTATATATGATATCTATCGCACGTCTTCCAGTCTGGCTTGTTACTAATTTGTAGAGCGCCGTCACTAGTAATACGGAGGTTCAAGTGCGAGTCGCCAAGCACACATGGTTTTTTTTTCAACACTCTGCGGCGCTGGCCATCTCCAGGAAAAGATTCCGCAATTTCCGCGATATGAAACAATTCTTAACAACACATTTCAAACCAAGTGTCGTTTCTTATATATTTCGGTTCGAGTCATCGCCGTCTGTTTAAGTCCACTTCCACCTAGTATGCTTTTAAATCCACTTTCCACCAGATGCCTTTTGGACACAGATTTTGAAAAACATAAGGTGAGGTGTGATCTGTGGATTAACCCTAGTATACCGAGGGGTTGGCGGTGGGAGTGTTACCCCCCCCCCCTTCAGGTTCCGCACGGCCTTATTAAAACCCCTTGTTGGTGGGCCAAAGTATTTAATGTAACTTGTCAAGTGATGGTTGAGTCCCTTTTCATCCGAAAAACAGAAACATCCCAACCGGGTGGTATAGGGTAAGATACAGGGTGATCCCAAAGTGATCGATGGGGGGGGGGGGGGGTCGCAACAACCACCCCCCTTCGGAAGAGCGAAAGTACTAACATGGCCTACAATAGATTAGCTATGGTACTACTCTTTCCATTGATACCAAAATGAGTACCTAAACATGCCTAGGCATTGCGTCACCAATGACCGTCACATAAGTTTGCATGTCGCAAAATTCCAATTTCCATAGACACACAACAGTGAAAAATTCAATTTTTCGCCCAAAAAAGGTAGGCAAACAGATTTTCATTGCCGTTTTTTGACTCTACATGATGGGAAAATGATAGTTTTATATAAAGACAGCATTTTGAGCCTAATAATAAGGTGTTTGGAGGCGTTAAACCATTGCCGAAATATCTAATTTCCACCCTCTATAGTATTTCCGTACTTTCTTCAACGTATGACGTCATGGGGACGTAATAATGGGGATGTGGTACTTATTTTGGCTACCAATTGGAAAGAAGAAAAATCTACGGCTATCCTTTGGTACCAAATTTACAGGAATCGGGTGTCAGTAAACGAAAATCACAGGGGGTGGGGTGGTAACCACCCCCCTTCGGGGTTTGATTACAAAAAAAAATGGCTCATGGTAGACGAGGGGTAAGACCAAAGTAAGATACAAACTAAGAACTAAATAGATTTTGACGGTTTGCCTTATAATAACTGGCAAAAGTATGAATGAAGTATGGGTTTTTTTTTGTCTAAATATTGTTTCATAACATAGACTTTCCTTACTCACTGATTTTGTGTATTGAAGAGGGGGTCATAGGTGATTGTTTGGAGTGGTGTGTGTCTATGTGTAACGTGTAGTGTCTGTCTGTGATAAAAAATGTTTGACCAAAATGTTTTAACCAAATGTTAATCCTAAACATAAGTGTCTACTGTTTTTACATACGTGCACACATTTTCATTGCTTACCATCTCAAGGAGTCCGACAAGGTCCTAGACGCATAACCCCCGCAGCCGCCGCAAGGGCTCAAGCCTGCTAAAACTATTACGGGGATGCGTCTGCTCATTCAGTCCCGGTAAGGGTATTTAGCGGCTAACTATGTTTCAGTTTGTAGACTGTATGGACCCATCTTTTTCCACTTCATGCGGGGACCATTGAATAGTAATGATTAAAGAACAATATACAGATTGTTGAATATTAAAAAAGGGAATTTTATTATGGGAATAACAGCCACTTTTGAGAAACAAAATAAAGATTGATGACCGTCACGCATTATTGGTTTTATTTTTTGCTTCGGGGGAACCATTTCAGGTAAAAAAGAACGTCCGTAGATCCCTACATTGGAAAAGAAAACAACGATTATCGTAATCGTACGTCGGTTTTGGAACCAGAGGGAAAAAGGTAAATTTGGTTAACTGTTTAGAATACTAAACCGGTGTCTTTGGAAAAATTAATAGCCTTGGGCAGGGGTATCATGTACCAGAACCTTGATTTCACATAGTCGGATTTATAATATCGGTCGCCCACCGAAGAGCAAACTGCTGATACTGATTACATGGACAAGTTGACTGCAGTACATGACACGTGACACCAACCATTCATCTCGTACCGTTGATAACTACAATACGGCAAAGCAGCAAGCATCTTTGCAATCTCGTTGGTCACAGCGTAATCGATCAAGATGTGAGAGGGGAGACTTGAATTGCAACATTAAATTCAAATAATAAGCCTTTTATAGCAATGAAAACAATGAGGAGTACATTATGGCCAGTGGATCTGAAGGCTGACTCATGATCTGAAGGTTGCGGGTCGAACCCGGTGCGGCCAAGTGTCTCGCCTTCTTTTCTTTTTTTTTAAGAAAATGGTACGAGTATTTATATAGCGCTTTACACAACGTCTCAAAGGCGCTTACATATTATTAGTCTTTGTTCACTAGGATATATACTATTTTCACAAATTAAAAATGTGGAGCCAATTATAATGGCGCACGTACATGGTGGAGTCTGGCCCAAGCGCTTTGCCCAAGAGAGATGGGCACTCTGGTTCTTGTGTGCAAAGATCAGTCCCCTTTACCGTTTTACTGTCGAGCCTCTGCCAGGGTACTGTATTTTTCATTGAAATAGGAAAAATGAACAATGCTTGTGATGTTAGAGAAAAATTAAAATTTAAAATAATTAAAGTAAAAAACTTAATTTTCAATCATAAATTTTTTTTTTACAAAATTAACAGCAATTAAAAAAGTGAGGCCGACATAAAAATATAAGTAAATAAAGAGATAAGAAGTATAATGATACATTAAAACAAATTACTAAATATAAAGCAATTCAAAAAATACTATCAAAGTGAATGAACACAAAAATAATAAAATTTCAATAATAAAAATATTTTTAATTTTGATAAATGAAAATACAGCAATAAAAAACAAAATATAAATAAAAAGAATAAAAATAAAAAATTGGGGTTTTTAAAATTAGTTTTAAGAAAAAAACAATGAATGTAAAATAACATTCAAGCAATAATAATATAAAATAAACCAATGCTAAAAAGTGGTTTGAAATATAGAAGAAACTACGAACAAAAAGAAATGTTCTTTGGAGTAAAAGCATCCCAAAATTATCAACAACAAAAACGCAAAGAAAAAAAGAAACAACGAGAAAAAAATACCCCCCCCCCCACACCAACACAACATGCGGAGAAGTTTTGGAACGATATATATATACAGGTATAAATTATAAGCTGATATAGATCTTATAATAGGCCCAACTCTAACTGCCGCGGTTGACGGTGTGAAAAAACGGGCGCAAAATTTCGTTACTTTTATCGCTGTATGGTGCGAATACAAGAAAAAAATTTTTTTTCGCACCCCAGGTTGCGAATTACAAGAAAAGTTGTTTATTCGCTATGGTGCGAAGTACAAGAAAAAACATTAGATTCGCACCACCACGGGGAATTACATGAAAAGTTTTCTTATTCACACCGGTTCGGTGCGAATTACAGGAAAAGGTTTCTTATTCACACCGCTACGGGGCGATTCCGGAGAAAAACATGAGCTATTCGCACCCGTCACGGTGCGCTAGACCTCCTAAGATTATACTGACCTAGGTGACACCATCACATGTGACTGGTATCTCAACGCCAACGACGGCATGGTCAACCGCATGCTCTATCGATCCCTTTCCGATCAATATAGCCAAATGTTAAATGATTTTGTAATCGGGGTTTTCCTAAGCGTCTTGGGTACTCATGGTAGGTGATTTGTTACATTTTGGAATCAAAATGTGTGATTTGGAGGCCACATATACCTGCATGCAATAAACATT
The DNA here is from genome assembly GCA_023653785.1 of Ophioderma brevispina. Lineage (NCBI taxonomy): Eukaryota > Metazoa > Echinodermata > Ophiuroidea > Amphilepidida > Ophiodermatidae > Ophioderma > Ophioderma brevispina. Next base: position 8,979 of record JAMKCH010075261.1, read on the forward strand.
GGGTCCGAATTTGCACCTGCAACTTGTTTACATCCAGATTTCAGGATGGGTGATGAATTTCAGCTTTGCTTTTTGTTAATTGGTTTTGTATTGAATGTACACTGGTTAAAGATGCTTTATATGTTGAGGGAATTTTTTAGCTTCTGTATTTTCAAATATGTCATGTCAAAACTCAGAAATCTTAGGGGGCCTATAGGCCAAAGGTAGACGGTTTCCACCCCAAACCTAAAAAATATCAGTAAGTTTCTTGGTTGGATGTGGATGGTTAAGGATTAAAACTTACCTCTGTCTGTTCAAAGTAGTTAGTTCCGCATATTACGATCTTGAAGATCAAGGATTTTTTGAGGGTTGGGGCAAAATTTTTGCACCATGTGGAGTCCCTCGAAAACGCCATGAAAACATTGCTTTTGTTTGCCATGAAAACACCTGTGCTTTCTTTCTCTCTTGGACTGAGTGCTTTTTTATTTAATACAATTGATCTGAGGACAACAATTCAAAAATGGCTTTGTAAACCAGATTTTTAGTAAATAATTTTTTTCGACCTGTCTACGTGTAGTAGATAGGCAGTGATCTCAATTCCATATTAAAAAAAATATGCGGACTGAAAACGGAGTCTAGGCAAAGGCTATATGCACGACGTCGTGCACAAACTTCTAAATTGCTATACTAATGACCAATACCACGGCTATCATTAAGTCATAACACCATAGTCGTAACACCACTCAAATTGTAAAAATTATGCTAAAGCCATGCAATATAGGCCTACGCAGTGTAATTATCTGTAAATGTTGTACAGGTGTGCTACAATTACTCAACAGTTTATGCCCCAGGCCCACGTCAGTTGCCACTGATTTCATCGTCACTGCTATTAAAAAGTTTCAACATCAATCATGCTTCTGTACCTGTGCATAACTCAAAACTCCAGAAACTCCCCTGCAAAAGTATCTCTATCAAACATAATACCCATGAACATACGCGCCTATGGCTACAGGAGCATTTGCGCTCTGTAGCCATGCGCATTGATACACTCTAATATCAAAACAGCCCTATTATAATTATTTATACACCCCCAAAACCATGCCCCGCCTGGATGTCATTATGAGGTCATGGCCCCAAAATGGCAGAACAGAAGTATCAAATTGTGGCCACATAAGTCGATTGTTGATTTTCATTACACTTGTAGTGTCCCAGTGGTGTTGGTGACCTATTTGACCTTTGGCGCCCATGCACAAACCGCGACGACAGGCTTTAGGTGAACGCTGATTTTTAAAATAATTGATTTCCTGTGAACAATAATTTCTGCAGATACTCATCATTACGGTGACGCAGAACTTAGCAGCAGAAACTTGAATAGTTCTTGTATCAGAAGAGTAAGCTTTTTGTTGTTTTTGTTGTATTAAAGTATTACTAAATGGTTTAACTTGCAGTTATGTATTAGGAGCAGGATACTCATAGCTATAAATTATGATGAATGGGACTGTGCAGCTAAATAACTCCCTGCAAGTCTGTTTCTGCGTCTTCATAGGTGTTTGTAATCAAATCAACGCAGCATTCTGGACTTTCTCAAGGTCCGAGATGTTATTTTTCGGTTAACAAGGGTCCAGGCTGCTGTTTGCATAGTCATAGGTTGACAAGTGCAGTGGTACAGCGTACAAGCTTTTTCGTGGTGGCTTGATACGTGGTAGTTAAAGAAGAGTTGAAAACTGTAATCTGCAAGCAGAATGTATTCATTCTCAGAATGCTTCCCTCAAGATAGTAGCGTTGTGCTTAGATTAAGATACGTAGACTATTCATGCATTGAGGAAGGATATATCACAACAAGTGCAACGTGTTGGTTGATTTTTCTGTGGACCCTACTCTGACAATTCTCGATCCACCCTGATTTTCTCAAGAGTTTGTGGATTCTTTCTGTTAATTAATACCTGATATATTTGGAACCGACTTTTAGATTTTAGTCACAAATTGCATGCGTATGAACACGATACATGTAGATTACTTTTTAATGAAACAATAAATCCGTTCAACAGGAGTAACCCCCAAGCTTTAAACTGAAGACATAATTAACATGCGGCATTAAGTTTCCCTTAACTTACTTCTGATTATGGGATTTCAAGTCTTTGAATGATTGGGTAATGATTTTACATTTGCTTTGTATAGCTATCGTCTCTCCTGGCAAGCGATTAGCACCAGCTGCAATTGAGATATGACACAACAGCTACCTAGTCTGGTTTATGCGTCACGCCAAAGATTATAACGTAGACCCTAATAGCATTGCTGTGCTGGAGTGATGACGCGCTGGTGGGAACTGAAAGCGCGGTTGTCGCTGGACGATAACCTTAAAAGCGTGTACGCAGATTTACCAAAAATTAAAGTTAAGGGATGTTTTATTCACATTCAAGCTTTGTGATTCAATAAGTAATCCTATCAAGCAATATGGCGCGATGTCTTCCATAGGGGCCACAAAGGAACTCCTAGCTTACTGTTACATTAAGGAGTTTAGGAAAGTCACAATATACCTCGGAGAATAGGAAAGCAATGTTCGAAAACACTCACCACTACTCCAGAAGCAAAGCAGAAGTTGCAAATTGGTTTTCTCATGGACATCATGATACCAGTAAAATTTAAAGAGGTCGGTGGTACAAACCACCAAACACTATGAATACGGAGACAGGATAGCATCGAAAAGATCAAAAGAGTTCTTCATAACCTGATGCGCCCCATTAATGAGAACAAATCGTCAAGGATGCCCCCAACCTATTATAGCTATCTGCCCAATACGCCCCCCTTGCGGGATGAGGGGGGGGTATAATGTATGTACGTCGGAATGGACACACGGGGCCGTTAAAAGGTTACCTGAACATAGCATTATGAAAATGGTTTCTCTGTGCCCATGGAATGTTTCATGTTCACGGGTTCTTTTAGTCTTGCAATGTGGAGAGACAAAGTGTAAAAAGACTTTATAGATACGTAAAGCAAGTCTGTTGTAGAATTGAGCGGATGTTTACTTAATAAAAAGGTAAAGTTAGGCCTATTTTGTTATTAAGTGTTTTGGCTTACTTTTAATCCAATAATAATGGCGTATTCGTATACATGAACTCCTCAACAATATTTATGAAATATTGGATTGGTGTTGGTGTGAAAACTTAATCTTGATTGCCTCGTCCACCCAAAGCGAACGAAATCGGGGGGGGGGGGGGGGCCATGTGATGGGGGATATATTACAATCGAAGGCTGATATGTGCGTTTTCCCAGATGCCAAATTCTTAAAGCGAAAAATTGTGACGATTCTGACGGCAGCGTAATAAATATATTATCTTATCCACCAATGCATAAAGTTAACTTCTCCTAATTCGAACATCTTTACTAAAAAAAAAATATGGTGTTTAGTCCCTATTTACTCCTTAATTAGAATGACAGATATTTTATTTGTAAGACTTAAGATTCAAATTTATTTCACAAATCATGAAGTGAAACAATTCACTGATTCAGTGTGGTTCAAAATAAACGAGCATACAGCTGACGGACGCTAGGCTATGCTATAATGCTTATTTTTGAGGAATTGCAGACAGTCTTGTACACACGTACTGTCTTCGTACAAGTCCTGAGTACTCTTGTTACAAAAGAACAAAATAAAACTTTCTGTGAACCAATGCCTGATTAGCCTTTATTTTAATGGAGAATTTGTCATTTCAGCACCTCTCTGCGTCCAAAAACACGCTGTCGGGAACAGGCCACTATATGAGGTGTGAATCCTCTTCTGAACCAAGGGCTCAGTTCAGTAGCATGGGATGCCACATGGTAAAGCAGTGGACCATGGATATTCTGTGTATAATAAAATTCATACACTGGGCGAATGAAAGTATTGAATGTTATGGGAAAATGCGATTTTATTAGCTCATAGTGAGGGCAACCGCCATTTATTTAATAACCTATTATAAATTCCAGGCCAAGAATACAACAATAAAAAGTTATAGTTGGACCTGTATGTTCACTTACAACTATAGAAGAGATTCAAAATAACGTGAGACCTCATCGAAAATTTTAGGGTTGTCCTTTACCGTGAGAGTCAAGAGGAATTATTTTAATGGCCACAGGTAAAAAAAGATGAGCTATACCAATATATAGTAATGTAGCTAGTAAATAAATGTTGACCTAAAATATATTATTTACATATAAGATAGATGGATGTGACAAATGAAGTATCAGGATGAAATAACACCAGCATTTATTTCCTGAAAGGTTGGTTTTTGAACATAAATTACCTTTGACACTGCAAAAACCAAAATATTAATTACTTTTTATCCACAGCATCGGACGAAGACCGAAATAATGAATTGTTATATCAATGCAACGTTCGTCGTAAACCCTAATTTTTATTCGGTCATCAAACGGGCCAACCTTGTATTAAGGAGTAGCGCCAAAACGGATTTTGACATCCCCCGGTCAAAAATGGCATAAGTCCTTCAATCATTTAACAGACCATTGTAGACCTGAATGCATCAGTTCCAGTAAGCCGATTCTGTACAGGAGCTTTGTACCATGGCACAATATGTTTGTAATGGCCAAAGGCCTAGTCCTTTATGACAGGGGATTGAACCCCATATCTTATCACCCTGTCCAATAGGCAAGGGTATCACGTAATTGTAAAGTACTATAGAAGGGCCAGTTCGAGTGATCCATTGACTTGGG
>JAMKCH010075264.1:0-13590 GCA_023653785.1 Ophioderma brevispina
AGCGGAGCAGCCATTGCTTCTATTGTTGGTACTCTTTTTTTTCTATTGTGGTCGGCAAAACATGGAGACGATGAATTTCTAAAGATTAGGTAACGTTTTGCCTCTCTATCTATATAGAACCTCTTTGGGTAGGACCTCATCACAGGCCTGTAGTAATGCCCGGCATTATTACCAACTTGACCCCTGTACGCGTATCAGCTGCCCCATTCAAATACCTGCAATACATCTTTGGAAGCGAGATTTCGAACTGATAGAAGCGGCAAGATTCCGCATACAAGTTTATACTCAATGATTGAATTCGATGATATTTAAACCATATTTTCAATTATGGGGAGTCTTCCGATTCGTTTTCATACGAGACCCTAACTCGCACCGGGCTATTCTTTATATTAAGCCATTTTAAGTTTTTAACTGTATTTCAATGGGAGGAATTATTTGGTGTGTGCGCCCTTGCGCTTCTTATCGCGTTTTACATGTTCTGGTTTTACCACCAGCCGAAAGTGCATCAAATTTGCTCTTTACGGTATATTTCTTCCTAAACTACTTAAAACATTTCATGGTTTCTACCGTTGTCTTACAGCCCGAAGTAAGTAACTTGTCTACGACAGAATTGTGGCTACCCCATTTAGAGAATCATAAATTGATTCGTCCGCGTAGCCCTCGAGGGAAAGAATTTTGTATCGTGACATGCACCACCCAATTAATTCTGCAGCCCAAGCCCTTTCACTACCCACCAGCGAACAAACTCGGGAATGAACGATGTTTCCCTGGCACCACGCTAGAACACTCTGCCCTGACCGACACATTTCCGCACGCCGTACATGAGAGTGATGAAAGCTATTCCATTGCACTATTTATAGGATCCGACTCAACAGTAGCTCACATTTATCCTTTGCTGACTATACTGTGTCGGAATAATAATAATTAAAAAAAAACTCTAATTCATAACCTGCACGACTGCTCACTTGCACTGTTTGTTCTATTATGGTACCAATTACTATAAATTATAGGTGGGCTATACAGTTGGGCCTGCCCCCTTCCTTACTGCCTCTCCTTTTGTCCTACCTCTTCTTTGATGCAGCTTTATATCCCCCTGCGCATTTTGACCGCCAAATTTTGTGCAAAATCGGCAAAAAATAAAGGTGGCCGCCCAAAGAACGCCATGTTAAGGGCAGGGGGGCTCTGAGGGGGTCTGAATTGATAAATTTGTCAATTACTGTAATTATATATGACATTTTCCATGTTGGTTTATAAATCATATGTAATTTGAGGTCAAAGAATCCATTTGCAAATGTTTCAGCAGTGTCATATCTACCCTTTCGTAAAAATGGCGATTTTGGTCAAATTCAGCTATGAGGCGCTTTTGCCATTAAAGGTAGCGTGCTTTCTTCTTGCAATCATTGAAAACTTGTACATTATTGATAGTCCCTACTGCAAAAATTTGGCTCTTTAAACTCAACGTTTTCGCTTGTCAGCCAGTAATTTGGAATGCATCATTTTACAATAATTTTTGTGGCCATAGGGTTGCGTGTAGCACAAACAACCTTTTGCACCGTATATTTTCAAGAGACCTTGCCAAATTATAAAAATTGGCACCGTGACCAAACAAAAAGAGCTATGTGCTGAAATTTTAAGATACTTTAATCCGGCTTATCTTCAATTCTACATAGAAAAATATCTAAAAATCAGTAGGGTTAGGCGTGGCCGGCAAGCGCCCTCGTGTCTTCATTTACTACAATGGCTAATTTTATGAAAACGAAATCAAAACCTGACGGCATTCATCAAATGGCTTCCTTGACCTCAAAACATAAAAATTAACCCTAACATTGCTAAAATATGGCACATAATTCCAGTAATTGACACTTTATCATTGTCATACCCCCCCTCACACCCCTCCCGTAAATGGCGTTTTTGGGCGGCACCTTCTCATTTTTTGGCCGATTTTTGGACACATTGGTGTCAAAATTCTCAGTGGATCAAGCTACATCAAATAGAGTTTAGGACAAAATTTCTGAAATATCATTCATTTATAGCCCCCCCCTACTTATAGATGGACAAGCGGATTCTCCACAAACGGCATACCAAAATCAATGTGCCCACAATATTATAATGCAGCCACGCACTTCATTAACATAGTTTTTGGCAGCCACTGATTTTGTTTACAGGGTTGTATAATCTGAGTTGCGAGTTCTGAGTTACGAGTTGCGAGTTGAATTTTGCGATTTGTGAGTTGCGAGTTGTGAGTGCGATCCGAAGCGAGTGGATTTTGCGAGTTAAATTTTCGAGTTGTTACATGCGAGTTGCGAGTTCAATAGTATTTGCGAGTTGCTTTATTCATTTTAAGCCGATTAAAGGTTCCATCCCTAATTGTCAACATAGATTTTCAATACACATTTTACAAGTTTAAATGGTATCAGATATTCAGTTTCTCATTGTATGCAATAAGCCTATCACCTTATAACTATTTAACTAATTGGGGTGACTAAACAAAGGCCTAGTTTTTGTTATATCACCCTTTCTGTAGGTGCACCGAGAGATTTACACATCGCTTAAAATGATGAAATCAGTCTTCATCATATCCCCATTTGAAGAGTGAAGCTAAAATGTCTTGTTACACCACCGTTGTGACATTTCTAATTTAGTCTTTGATCCACTACAATGAAATAAAGGCATTATTCCCTCTGTTTTCACTCTTGTAGCAAATACTTTACGAGAATGCTACAACTTTATACAAGTGTCAAATTATAAATAATGCATATATGAACATGATTAATGACTTGCTGGAACAAAAGAGAGAGAGCTCTATCTTTTTTTCCTACAGAAAAAAAAAGCACCCATGAGGGTTGGTCTTAGTTAATTTAGTACCCTCATGACCTCATGGCAAAGCTTGTCATTTTGGTAGAACCGGTATAGAGGCGCTAGTTTGTGCTGTGGACTGTTTAACTAGTATACCAGAAATGTGTTGTTTCTAACACACACCCAACAAACCACCTGCCTATGCTCATTAGTACACCCATCATCACAGTGCAATAAACAGGAGTGAGGTGTGGATCGAGACGAGTTATTGGGGATAAGGCTCCTACAAGTAAGAAAAATAAAACTATTAAAAAACATACCCTGACATCATGTAGTCTTAAGGAGGATGGCCTAATTTAAGGCTATGAAGTTTATCTTATATATTGCCCTTCACTCAAAATCCCCATCTGTAAGTTTCGCACCGATATTTCAATCCGTTTCTATGCGAGAGCTAAAAAAAACGTTGATTTTTAAGCCCCATAGAGACTGTGTAAAATTAATATGGTCGACCAAATTGGGGCACATTTTCGATCTTAATTTCCAACACCAAATCCTTGGGCTCTGATTTAACAGAAAAAAAATAGTAGCTTTCTTCATGATACCAAAATGTTGACCAATTCCCGGTAAAATCTAGGGCTTCGGGGGGACGGGCTATTAACGATCGGGCCATGGACCTTAACTTGACTGTAGTAAAGATCAAACTTTCTCAAAGAAATCTAATGGGGATAGGGGGATTTGTAGTTTACTCAACAGTAGTTAATGTAATTGGTTATTTATTTTTTTAACACTCCATTTTCAACACTGCCAACATCAGTCCCTGTTACAAATCTACAAATTTATTATGTAGAAGAAAACTGAAACAAACATTTGGTTGAAATATATTTCGGGAAAACACATATTGGGAAAATTTGTTCTGCATGTTTCATTCACCAAATCGCATTTCACTCAATTTCAACAATATCCTTTATGTCATATTGACTCTTATACGGTCTGTGATCTCATAACCACCCTAACAAATTTTTGGTGCTGAAGTAATAGCCAAATTTGATTTCTTTTTGAACCCAAATTTTAAGAGAATGTGATTGCTGAGGTGCACCGGGTGAAAAAGGTTGGCCTGCCCCAACGCTACTTATAGTTATTGTGAATGTGAAGTTTTCAAAGGTGTCAATAGAGGCATCATAGAGACACATACATAATGTAACATTTAGGTTGAAAATTACATTGGATTGGGTTTTCAAGATTGCATGGATGTAAATTTCATGTTCATTGTCCAAAGTTAGCTGACTGCATTAAATGTGACGGTCCATAACACTTCGTTATCATCTTGAATTTATAAAGACAACTGATAGTGCTACATGCCCAGGTGAGATCAAACATAGAAACATGCAGCTATATCCAGGCTATCATGGGGTTTATGATTCTTAGAAGTAAAGGAAATGCTTATTTTAGGCATCCAACATGCCCGGCCAACATGTATCCTTTTAATTTTGATTAATTAGTGTTAGAGTAACGATTAGTATCAAAAATATCATCGGAATTCATGGCTTTTCGATCCCTTCAGGTGATGTGGGATTCTGAGCAAACTATTCATCGCAGACCATGACCTCTGAACCCGGTCGTGTCATTCATTGTTAAAATAATTTATTTGACATAATTACAGTGCTAAGGTATACATATTGCCCTTTTCACAATTAGGCGCCACTTGTCAACTGAGGGTTAATTTTCAAAGCGAGTTAAAAGTTGTTTACTACTCGCTTTTTTCTTCTTGCCAAGGCTACCGGTTTTCATAAAACATACCTCTGCTATCTTAATTGTTCCCCCCTCTCAAATAAAATTCAGTTATTGTTTAATTTTGGGTAATTTTGTTTAAAAATTTTTCTTTTTTTAAAATTACAACTTTAATGTCATTTACTTGTCCATATAATGAAAATGGACATTTGGGCAACCGAAAGTATGCCCCAGGCTTCCTCTAGGACAATTTGAATAAATTTGGTTGTTCTTTTCCAGATATATGGCAATCCAAGGTGTATTTTGTGACCAAAACTGGGAATGACTACTAATAGTTTACTTCACACGAAAATAATCATGTAGTGTCTCTGATACTTCAATGGTTTCACAGCTCTTGGTATAGTAATAGAGACAAATAATGCCAGCTGGCCGGAAATAGATAGTTGCTACAATCAATGTTTGTAAAAAGTTTGATGTGAACGTATTACAATGTGAACGGACAACTACTGCTTTTGAATCAAAGTGGTTTTCAACCAAAGAATGCTTGAAGATTTACATTTTTTTGAGTTCTACAACACGTGAATATTCAAAACCCATTTTATTGGGAATCAGCAGTATATTGCTAGTTTTAGGGGTGGATGTGACATTTCTTTCTTGTGACGGACAATTGCATTATTATGAGTAGGTTGTTTAATCTGAAGATTATGTTTTTTTCAGTCCCCACTGATTTTTTTTGACAAGAACCCATCACATTTTTAACCCTCCGCGTCTAGCCACGGCTAGGGTTCAGTTATGACGGCAAGGACTTTGATGTTGTTGTGGTTTTTTTTAATCAGGGCTTACAATTCTTATTGTATGTTGATGAAATTTGTTAGTGGGTAGAGATGGATCTGAGTCCAACATATTCAGAGCGATTTCCAAAATCGGTCGGGGTGTGTTTGCTGTGTTGGACCGTTTTATGATGCCCCAAAGCAATTGGTTGATAGTCATCAGCCTCACAGTCTTGCATTTTCTATTGTGAGGATAGCAAGTCATAGCATCAGGCCACTGACCTCTACAGGCCCAAAGGATTTGGTGCTGTTGTCATATTGCTCCTGTTGTTATCGGATGACCTCGAACTGAAAGGCTTGGTCCCATCAGCTGGTAAACCTCGTTGATTGTAATTGATCTCTGCTCCAAGGTTGTAGTAAATAAGTTATGTTATAACTTCAATTAGTTGGGACCTGGGGAGTATTAGCTGTCCAACACTTTTGTCAGAAACACTTCTTCCTCAACAAACTTCTGAATCAAACGTTTCGTGAACCTCCACTATACTGTCCACTTTTTGGAGTACAACTATTTTTCAAGACAAATCATAGTGAGGTCCTCTAATACCACAAGACAAAGATCTGAACCTCCTTGGTGAACTGTCTAATAACATTTATGGCAACAGAAGGTCGACAATTAAAAATCAACCCAAACTCATAACTGTGTATAAATAATACACATGTTAAATAAATAGGCATAAAATATAATCCAGAACAAAATTCCTTGAAAAGAAACAAAAACAACAACAAATCGTACAACTAATGGAGACTTGCAAAACTTTGTACCATGCGATCAAAGCAGAGAGTATTGAAACCTGTAGTGCCGACGTTAAGGAAACTTCCTAGAAAAATCTGCTCCTTGATTTTTTCCAAACCACAACCAAAACCACACTCCAACTAATGATATAGGTTTCACTTAGTAGCTGTTATAAGCAATCTGTGGATGGGGTGTTGTTTAAGGGGGGGGGGGAGATAAGGTGTTGGGATATAAGGTGTTGGGACGGGAGGGGCGATGCGTGTTGGGACTGATGGCAGATCGGCTGTTTTGGAAGGAGGACCAATCGGATTTGGGCAGGGGAAGATGGGACCTTGGGAGGGGGAAGATGGGATGTTGGAAGGGAAAATGGGACGTTGGAATGGGATGGACGTTTGGAAAGGGGTAAGACAAGGTATTTTGAAGGGGGAAGATAGGGCTTTTGAAGGGGGGGATAGGGTTTTGGAGGGGCAAACATGGGAGGGGTGGGAAGGGGAAAATGGGATGGGTGGGCGGGGAAGAATAGGGTTAGAAAGGGAAGATAGGGTCGGGAAGGGGAAGATGGGGGATTGGGAAGGGGAGGAGGGGGTTTGGAAGGGGAGATGGAGATGGGAAAGGAAGATCGGGATTGGAAGGGGAAGAGGAGGGGACTGGGAAGGGGAGAGATGGGGATCGAGTAGATGAGGTGTTGGGAATATTGGGTGTTGGGAAGGGGAAACGGGTGTTGGTAAAGGGGGAAGATGGGCGTTGGGAAGGGGAAGATGGGTGTGGAAGGGAAAGATGGGTGTTGGACTGGAAGATGGGTGTATGGGCCGGGTCACTGGTGGTGTTGTGGAAGGTACAGATCGGGTTTTGGAAGGGGACAGATGGGTGTTGGGAAGGGGGTCGCATTGGGATTGGCGGGGACGAGGAGGGGGAACTGGGAATGGGAGAAGATGGTGGGGAGCATTAGTAATGAGGTTTGTGGGAAGATGGGTTTTTGACCGGGGAAGAACGGGTGTTGGGAAGGGGTAAGATGGGCGTTTTAGGGAAAGATGTGCGTTGGGAGGGAGATGGGGTGTTGGGAAGGGAAAGATGGGTTTTGGGAATGGGAAAGATGGGGTTTTGGAGGGAAAGTGGGTGTTGGGAAGGGAAGATTGGGTGTTGGGAAGGGTAAAGATGGGTGTTGGGGAAGGGGGTATAGTGGGGATTGGGAGGGGGAAAGGGGAAGTCCTGGATGTGGAAGGGGCAAGATGGGTGTTGGGAAGGGGACTTGATGAGTGTTGGCAAGGGGGTAGAGGGGATTATTGAGAGTGGGAGGTGGGGATGAGAGGATGGGTGTTTGGTAAGATGGAGTGGTGGGAGGAGGAAGATGGGGTATGGGGAAGGTGGAAACTTCGGAAGATGGTGTTGGGAAAAGGGGAAGATGGATGTTGTTATTGTGGGAGGGGAAAATGTGTGTTGGGAAGGAAGATGTGTGTTGAGAAGGCCGAAGTTGGTGTTGGGAAGGGTGTTGGGAGAGGGGAAGAGGGTGTTGTAGGGGAGAGGGTTGTTGGGAAAGTGAATGAGGTGTGTTGGAAGGGACGATGGGTGTTGGGAATGGGAAATGGGTGTTGGGAAGGGAAGATTGGTGTTGGGAAGGGGAAGATGGGTGTTGGGAAGGGGTAGAATGGGGTGTTTGAGACGGGGAAGGTTGGATTTTGGGAAGATGGCCATCGCGAGATGGTGACTTTTGTGAAAAGGGGTGTTGAGATGGTTTTGAGGAGATGTGCTGTTTGGAAGGAGAAGTTAGGTTTGGTAATGGGCGAGAGGGTGTTGGTAAGGGAGATGGGATGCTGGTGGAGGGGTTTTGCGTAACCATTCCACCGTACTTGGAAAAAAGTCAAAAGATTTGATGCGTCTATGATTAGGGATCTGGACTTTCCAACATATGTTGTTTCCCTTTCTGCTTGAAGTGGTTTGGATACCCTACTCCATCATAAGCGAGGATGCATGCATCGTTGATGCTCTCGTTTTACTTTAAAATGTTTGTTCTGGCACTTTGCTTCAAATTGTTCATAAGCCATTATTACTGAGCAAGGCTTAAAAGACAGTGTTTAGAAAAATTAAATGGACAATGGTTCTGGAAATACAACCAAGCAACCTTAATTACATAAAATACCACTCACCCCATACAATTTTGAAAAAACGCAATCAACAAGTTAGTTGATTAGTTTATAGGCATTTTAGCCAAAACTCCTTTTGAGTGGATAGTGACAAATGGGTGTGAATCAGAACACTTTTAGTGGTCTGATAATTTAAAGAGATATGACACATCAACTCATGTGCTTTTTATGACACCAAATAGCTCTCACACATACATGTAACTAAAATTGGGTTACACATATGTATTTATATTTGAGCAGTGAAAGAAAGTTTGTTTTGGAGTGACGGTATGTGACAATTCCAAAAGTGAACGGACAATGAAAATGATTGGGCCCAGCCCATAAAGATAGTATGACCTAATTTGTAGGAGTAACCATTTATAAGCTCTTCCAATTATATTTCAAATTCATATTCAAGTGGAATATTTCATTCTTGTTACACTCAAATTCTACACTCAAATATGGTGGTAGTTCCCATAATTGTAACTTATGGCTCATCTTTTAAAATTTGGACATTTATCTTGGTGCCATAAAGTTACAACTGTTCTTGGAGTTCCAATGCCATTTAAGGTTGAGATGTTTTGAGATTTATATTTTCCAAATACAAAGAAAAAATAATTTGTCGTTTGACAATACTAGCATCTCTAGAGTGTAGAATAATTGTCTTACCACTTTGTAACCGATGCTACAATTTGTTTCCCAAAAAGTTCATTTCAACTGGTACACAGGCTGCCAAATTTGGCCCAGCCCAATGTAGACACAACAGGGTAAGTTTCAACCTGAAAATTCCATAATTGTGAGAAATTTTAAATCGTGGAAACATGGTATCAACATGATGCAGAAGACTCTCAAGAATGCCTACCATATAATGTTTATTGCAAATAAATGAAATTTAAGCCACTTTACAGCGTAAGTTAGAGCAATAGCTGTCTGTGTATCTTGGATTAATTAAATGGCACTTTCACTACACACAACTCGTCATGACTAGATAGTCTACTAGGATAACAGCACCAAAAAAAAGTTAAGACTATCTAGCCATGATCATAGACTAATTGGTGGATGTGAACAAATAAGTGAAACGGACATGAGTGCTCCGCATACATTTTTGGCTGTAAACAAAAATTAGAGTGAGCAATAACAACAATGTTTTAGTCAATAATCTTAGGACATAAATTATCACTTGACAATATTTTTTGTTACAAGTAATAATTGCTGTTTGTTTTAAAACCCACTTTAAAATGCGTGTAAAGTGACTGGGACATGTCACACCACACTGAATTTTGGCGTGCATATCATACTTATACAGTAAAGCTCTTTCGTTATTTTGATCTTAATACAAAGTGGGACTTCTTCTCCACAAAAATAAAGTCGAGGAATAGGGAAATGTGGGCATTGAAGAATGGCAGCTTGGTCAAATAACCTGTAATTTCCAGTTGGACAAACCAGACTGGTCATTTTAGGCATGTTATGATCTCACAACATAAACTTGTGACAGACAAGTTTGGTTAAGCTATGGGAGTAGAGCCCAATGGGAGGAATGGAAAACCACAATAATGATACCCTGATCCCATAATTTTGAACATGCTAGGAAGGAAAAGACAAAATTCAAAAGTGGCGCCTAATCATGAAATGGCCATATGTATAGTTTACCATAATCATTTGGCATTAATAATATCAATAGGACTCTTGTAATCTACCCCTACCCCTTCAATTTTGAGCATTAGAAAGGTCTATGCTCTTATATAACAAGCTGGAGCAAAAAAGTGATACCACAATTTGACTCCTAACTACCTGGTGATGCTGTAGAGGGTCCATACTAACTTCGGAGGCATCAACCTTGGATGTAGTGGACTTGAACGAATCGATTTTTAAGCCCCTATATGATTTCAGTAGCTCCTGGGTGCTCTATTAGAGGTCATTTGCGTTAGGTGGCACTATGACAAATACACATTTTTTAAATTGTTGTTTTGCAGGTATAGCTTACTAGACACTTCCACACAATGTGCAACAATCACATTTTTGAAATTGGGGGCACTCTAAAAAAATTAAGTTTGATTGAGTAGTTCACATATTACTTGGACAGGGTTAGGGTTAAATCAGTGTACCTGGTAGGACCCAGGATTAAAAACGATGGGCAAGATTTGATGTTGTAATATCACAATCTTCCATGGTCATGTTGTCATATAGTGGGACACCTGATTTTGGAGGACGTTACCTCGGCACTAACTTTTTTTGGGTTTATCCAAGTGCTACAGATAAATAATTGTCAGCCGTGTGATAATTTGGTTATTTTAAAGCTATTATTCTTCTTTTTCAAATGCATTATTTTTCACATAGGTCTTATCGTTGTCATTTTAATTAAGGCAAAAGAATAACGAAGTCAACTGTGGAGGAGCGCGGTGCAGGGCCCGGTGCAGCCTCCTGTGTAAGTCTATGGGACCTTAGGTTTTTGAATGCTTTACTGATTTTTCAATGGTTGTAAAAATCAACACCTAAGTGATATGGAGATTTATTCTCTTGCACAGGTTCCATACATATCTTAGTATAAAATCCAAGTAATTAAATCAAATTCAACCTATTTATTTGACTAATTAACTTACTTTATTAACTTTAACAACAGCCTGCAAGTAAGGCGAATTTTGTTTTCAACCTACACAAAGCATTACCCACACCCTAACTGCTTTTATCCAATCAACATATGTTAATTAAATGAGCAACTAAATATGGCTTCTCCTAGTGAATAATGCCATATAATTAACTAATTAATGTACTCATTAACTAAATGTCGTCAATTGATAGGCCTATTCGCATGTGAACGATGGTCAGTAATTTCATACTAAAATCAAAGTATCAAAATAACAGTACTGGTTCCATAGCAGTGTAAATTATATGTTGGCATTGATTTTTCAAGACTTCAAGGCTTATCATCACACCATCGATCGTGATGACATAATTTGTTTTATAGCATACACCATATTAATTTTGAACACCACCCTGTATGTAGTTCACATTTGAAAGTGTAAGGTCCTCTGTAAATACTGTGAATAAATTAACTGAATCACATTTCTTACCAAACACGAACCTCAGCCCACAACAGGTCTGATTACAAGGTACAAAGCGAAAATATTACATCATAAATATTGGGTGTCATTACAAGTGTTATAGCTACATTTTCATACCACCCTGTACAATTAAACTACTTTGTTCCCTGTCCAGACTTGCTATGATTCTCAGTGGCGTAATTCTTGTCGACATTGGGGGATGGGGGATGATGAAATTTTGAATGAAGCCGGAGTTTGCTCAAAGGTCACTAAGCTAGCACATGTACGCGCTAATCGCGCGTAAAAATTTGCCATTTAGAAGCTCCAATCGCTAAAATATAATTGTATTAAACAAATGTGAGCGCGAAGCGCGCTAAAATTTGCCGTTTTAAACTATTATGTTTAAAATATGAGGTTATTTATTTGGCCAAAAACACCTGAAGGGGCAATCAACATTGGGGGGGGATGCATCGTATTGACCATCCCCCCTCATCAAAATATTTGGGGGGGGATATCCCCCCATCCCCCCCGGGATTTACCCTTTATTTATGATTATTTCTGAAGATTCCCCTTCCGCAAGTTTTACACAATGCTTTCTTACTGTTTTATATGGATGATTTTGTCACTTCCTAATAAGCGCATGTTATTTTTCACAAAAAATGTGTCTAATTTTTGGCCCCCCCTGTATGTCACTTTTCCAATAAACTGATTATACCAAATTTTATATGGTGTGAACGCCTATATTTCTGCCTGTAAGAATATCTAATATTTTGCAGGTACTAGCTTGTGCTTCAAGATTTTTTTCATAGATAACTATTAAGTGAAAAAAATGTGTTTTTTGGTTTTGCACCCTATATATTTTCTCGCACACCCTTATATCAACGTCAACATTGCAAAATATAGAGTCCTTACACCTTCACTTTCAGAAATGTATGGTTTTACTATAGAGTTGTACCTCATTTTAATGTCTAATGCTACTCACATATAAAATATTGATGAATTAACTTATTTTCCTGATGTAAGCTAGGGTGTCCCACTAATACGACACTACCCACATACCTTTTGACCACAGCCTGTTTTCTTCAAATTATCGAACGTACAAATGTTGGGAATGACTAGGGGGGTACGAAAGAATACATACATGTCACTTAAAAGTAGGCATAAAGTACATTACCCTTCACACCTACTTTGATATTTGCCTTCTCTTGTTAACAAATAAGCACATGATGCAGACTAGGTGCAAAGAGTATAATTATGCAGTTATACTAAAAATGCAAAGGCAAAAAATGTAACAAATGAATAGACCATTATCCAAACACAATGCAATAAACCAAGCACCAGTTCATTTGGCAATAGTTGTAAAGCTAAATCTCATACCTCTAAAATGCAAACGAGTGAAAATTTCACTCCCAAAAGAGTGAAACGCTTGTAAACCTCCCAAAGTGAGTGATTTGTACTTAAAACAATTTTTTACTCAAAAGAGTGAACATCACTCCAAAAAGGGTGATTTCCACTCGTTTGAGAGTTAAATAAGACAACAAGGACACCTTGGAAAAGTCAAACGAAGGATAACACAAAAAATGAGTGTAAATCACTCTGTTTTTTGGGTATTTTTTTTTCTCTTTTGAGTGGAAACACACTTTTAAAGTGCAAAAACTACTCATATTTGGAGTTATTTACAAGAATTTCCACCTCTTTTTGGGAGTAAACTTTATTTCCCGTTTACATTTTGGAGAGAGTAAAAAACAAACAACACCATAAAATAAACAGCCATATTACAATATTTTCAAGCTCTCGACATAAACACAGAACGCGCAAACTCGCATATTCAACTCGCAAACCCAACTCGCAGATGTTAACTCGCAAAATCCAACTCACAGTCATGAACTCGCAACTCGTACTCTCAACTTGCCACTCGCAAAATCCTTCACCCTGTTTTACTACCTCACGTCTTTGAAAGTCCCTTGTGCATAAGATTATGAGACTCGCCCGTATTGTTACATTCGTCACACTCAGCGAGTGAAAAACACAATACCAACCGATGCACATGCTATCACTTCCGGACGGGTCCAATTTTCTAAGCAACTTTTAACAGGTTAACGGGAAGACTTTGGTGTGCATTAGAATGCAGGAATCTTTTTAGATCCGGGTTTTTGCATAATTTAATGCAGAAAAATCGGCCGATCAGACAATGGAATACTGGGGAAATGCACCACTGATAAACAACGCTGACGCACAAGATTTGTAGGTGCGTGTATGCTAGTGCAGTAACAGCGCCGACGCGCGTCTGGTTGCGCAACAACAGTATGGCGTGCGAGGTTTGAGAGAAATCGGTTACGCTG
>JAMKCH010075266.1:0-60000 GCA_023653785.1 Ophioderma brevispina
AGGTCGAAACTATCCTCACGAATTTCTGGAATACACCCATTGCGTCACAGCTTGAATCTAGGCTTTATCCACCTACTATTAGATATGCTAGCAAATATTCCTCCCCAATCAGTACCTCTAAAAGCGTGCAGACCTAGTAGACCTATATTTTTTCGCTTCCAACTGCTGCACACCTTGCACGTATGTCAAATGTGTGCTTCGCTTTTCCTTTTTCGGTGATAAAGTGAAGCTCGCCTGGAAGGCTGTTGGTTGAACACAAATCCATGAGGCAAATGAAGACATCCGTGTCTATATCCCTGATGTTTCTGTCAGTCTTGGACGCATCAAGTACATGCATTGGGATCAAGGTGTCTGCCTCCTCGAGTGAGTGCCCACCAATATTGGAGCCATACACACCTGGTTTGTTGGAATACGTTGAGGATGCCAACTAAGCTCTTGCTGCTATCTTCATATTCATGGAGTAGAGTTTTCCCCAAATAATCTGTAAGTTGAGACTTTGTTTCAATATGAGACAACAGGGTTTTCAGTGGTACTAATTTGATATTAGTCGAATCTCTGATGTCAAACTTGACCGGATCAATGCCAGCAGACCTTTTGCCATGTGTCTGAGCTTTCAGTGAGTTATCAATATATATCTATCGAAGATATCACATCCTTCATCATACACGGATACAATCTACTTGCTGGAATCAAAGTAGACTCTCTGCCTGCTTCATATAACTCAGGAGAATTCTTTTGCCATGTGGGGAAGGTCTTGACCAAGTGCAGCTCGGATCTGGTCTCTCAAGATTTACCTCTTCAAAAGACACCCACCATATCTTCTTGTCTCATATGAAGCATATCGTGGAGTTCGTGACATTTCAGGATTATGGTATACAAAGTTTTCTAGCTGCAAAGTTGCTGCAAAGAGGAGGTCATAGCAGACCATGATATTGGTTACATTGGCACCAGTATACTCTTTCCAGTAAAGATTTGATGGATTGTCGATGGTGATTGGTGAATAAAGACCAGCTTCCGTGCTTATTATGGATTCAAGATACTTTACAATAGCATGAAGTGAAGCAAAACAAGCATGGACCTCACCAACTCTCAAACCCAGTTGGTATTTCCTGTTGAAGATTGCAGTTTCATTGCTCTTTCGTACAAGTCAAGATCAAGTATTATGACAGTTTTGTGATGAGGACCTACAACAAAAGTGGATATCCCTTAAAGACACTATCAGTGATTTGCTAAATCAGCAAATCGAAAAAATCATCAAAAATCAGATTTTAGCTTGTACGTAACAAGTACAGGTATCCTAACATACCCTGCAAATGATAAGACCAGAAGCAACCTAATAAGGATAGAATCGGAGATTTTAGTTATTACTGTCCGAACGGACACTTACTACAACACGTAATTGAATGGAGAATCGTATCTTGGAACACTGCCGTTTTCTTCCTTTTCTTTCAATTCTACAGCTGGAATAGCTAACTTATGAGAATTCTACAGACTTATCCTTCACTTTGAAGCTATTCCTGCAAATTTCAAATATTTTTCAAATCACTGATAGTGTCTTTAAGCTAGGCAAAGAACTGTAGGCCTATAGAGGGCAGTATAATCAGTTGGAGGTCTCCTTAACCATCTGGCTTCCCATGATGGGTCACTCACTATGATACATGGTAGTTCGCATAAATTTAATCCTGAACACAGTACCGGAAAAGTTAGATCGAAGCTGTGGCGTACTCGTAAAAAGTTTTTCATTACCGGAAAGGAGATCGAAGACCTTGTAGTTCTCCCATAAACTTTACCCACTCTCTCTGTGTCCATTGCTCCACCCCTACTCTTTGTTACTTGCCGTACTCCATAAATTTAAATTATGAAGTCTGATCAAACCAAGCTAAAATAAAGTGGCTTTAAAATAGTACTTACTTGGAAGTATTCAATCGATTTAAGCACGCTAATTGTTCAAACATATCAGATTTAACTAAATATGAAACAGCTCCATCCTCGAGCAGGCCCCCATGTCGTTTTCGCATGCCATATGTCTCTAAGGGTAACCTCTTACCTGGAAAAAGGAATGTTACCCTAATTATCCCGCCCGTAACTTTACCAAAGCGCCGGCGCAGGTGAAGTCCCACTGAGTTTGTTATGATTGGTGTGTCTTGTTATGCTTATCGTATTATAAAATCAACGGATAACGATTATAAGATCGCAGTTTGCCCGTTTGGACAACATATAATTGGAAAATGGCTGGCCATTTTGAACTTCAAGATGTCCGCCTCAACCAAATTAATACAAAGAGGAAACTGTTTTTAATAGAATCCCTGTATCACAACATGGGTAATCTGCCACCAACTTTCACTTTTCTAAGTTACTTGCAAGCCAAGATATGGGACAAATTGTACAACATATGTTCAATTGAAAAAGGCGACCATTTGGAAATTCAAGATGGCGGGGCCAACCCAAATTAGTGACAAGCAAGGCATGCTTTATGGACCTCTGGTATCACAACATCGGTATTTGCACATTTTATTCTATTTTCTAGAGTTGCTCATAAGCCGAGATACAGGACATCACAGAGTGAAATGGCGGCCAGTTTTGAAAAATTCAAGGGCGGCCAAACCAAATCAGTTACAAGTAAGACAATGCTTTCAATGGACTCCCTTGGTATCGAAACATGGGTATTCCCGTATTGCCACTATTTTTTATCCTCTAGATTGCTCATAGCCCGAGATATAGGACCAAATATAATGAAAATGGCGGCCTTTGAAAATTCAAAATGGCGACTGAAGGCGTGGGTTGAAAAAAATGGCACCCTAACTTTTTTGAAATCAGCACCCCAAATTGACAAATTAGCCAATTAAATCAATTTTGCACCAAAATCCCACGGGACTAAATATCTGACTATCAAACTATACATGGGTAGAGAGGAGTATAGGTAATCGCCTACTCAGTGGCTAAACACATTGACCCCAGCGGGCCGACCGCCCAAAAACTTTGGGTCGGGCCTAAACGCCTGATCCACTTGACACATGTGCCCACATGTAAATAACCTACTCGTCCGAATCCATTTCCCTCTAAAAGTGAATGTTAAAATACACACTTTGTAAAAAATTCTCAAAAAATTCTCAACTTGGATCAAAGCCCCATTTTGGGCTCTACGTAATCAGTTTGGTCTATTCCTAGCCTCAAAGAAACCATTGTTTAAAATTTTAAATTTCGCGTGCATGGAAATTAATGTTTTGCTTCCTAATTGCCAACTGACAACTGGTTTGTATTTTTAGTATCAATGATGTTTTGGGTAGTCATTCTGCATGGAAAATTTCTTTATGGGATTTATCCTGGCGGGGAGGTCAAGGAGCCCCCATTATACACCAACGGGAGGTGGAAGACTTATGCACTTGTCACACTTTGCATAAGGGCGTCCATTTGAATCCAGGATGTTCGTTTTCGAGCGCCATGTTTTTACGCATTTTGTCTTTGCCCAAAATGTTTATGAATTGCCTAAATATCAGTTGCACGATTTTTTGCGAAAAAAAACTCACTCGGCCTCGGTGCTTTTATGCTAATTGCCCTAAATAAGAATATGGAGGCGCTTTCAAACTGGTTTTGCCCTAAAATAGTTTGAGTAATTTTTAAAATTTTTAATTTAGCAAATAGATATATTGATGTTCTTCTATGAGCAAAATTTATGGGAAAAGTTCTTTGAGATGAGAAGTGGTTTGTCATTTTTCGGCGGGAGAATTGTGGGCGTCTTAAATCGGTTTTTGACCGCCATTTTGAATCGGATACAACCCGATTTTTTTTCTGTTAAGTGGGTGCACTTGGACCCCTGTTATGCCACAACGGGAGTGCAGATATCGTATGCACTCGTGTTTTGTTTTGCAGCTATTTTGACAACTCTTTTGCATTAATGTCTTTGTCCAGTGTATAATTAATAATTAAAACTACAAAAAAACACAAATAACCAAAAAAGATAAAAGAAAGGAGAAGTTGGTGATGAAATTACGGCATTTTATTTGATTTCTTAAAAGTGAAATGGAGAGGGGCAGGGACATGGAGCAAGAATAAAAGCAAATTCCTTGAGCAGAAAAACGGACAGAATGGGAACTAAAAGAGGAGAAGAGGAAGGCAGAAACAAGAGGACGAGGGATTTAACATTTTATCGTGGAATATACTTGGACCAGAGAGGCACAAGATCCGCTGAAGGGTTACCAGTTAGGCTAAAAAAATGGTAACAAATTCTTGCATGGCATCTGCAAATACTGCTTTAAAGGAGTGTACCCGATCATGGTCGATTTTGGCACATGTATATAGTTTTTCCCTCATCCGCGGGATTATCACTGAAAGCACCTGATTACAAATTTTTAGGTAGATCGTTCCAACCGTTTGGATAGTAGAAGCACAAACATGTGTACTAAAGGGCACATATTAAAGGTGGGTTAATATTATGTGGTCGACCCATTTAGAGACGTTTGGTCATAAACATCAAAAGGGAAACATTTTCTGGCCTTAAATTTCACAAGGGTGGTACTGAGTATAATATTATATTTCTTCTAATACCACAATCCCAATTTTAATGGGTTAATAAGGGGACGAGGTGTCAATGGATAATCTTTGTATAATTTAGATAGTGATGTAAGTTTATGATTGACATGGTGGACGGTACACTGCAAAAAGTGTAGTGTTAACTTTAACACAGTAGGTGTTTAATTTTCGAACCCTCCTGGCATCAATAGGAACCGCACCCACTTGTGCTAGATTTACACTAGTTCGGTGTTAAATACCACCATGTCAGGGTTATATTTAAAACAAATTTTGGGTCTTCCAATGTATGATATGACACTGGTTGTGTTAAATTTACACCAAATGCGGTGTTGTGTTGTGGTTTGTTAATTATTTTTTTTTAACACTGCAAGTGCCAAATTGACAATTACTGGTGTTAATTTTTAACAACCTCCTGGAATCAATAGGTGACCGAATCATCTCGCTGTATTAATTAACACCCTCTTTTGGTGTTAACATTTATATTTGTACGTTCTGACATTTAATAA
Organism: Ophioderma brevispina; assembly: GCA_023653785.1. NCBI lineage: Eukaryota > Metazoa > Echinodermata > Ophiuroidea > Amphilepidida > Ophiodermatidae > Ophioderma > Ophioderma brevispina. The sequence continues at coordinate 5,037 of JAMKCH010075266.1, forward strand.
TAATAGAAAATATTTTGATTTGGTATTGTTTGCTTCTATTGTAATGCTTACTATCTAACATTTCTTATAAGCAGATCCCAAAATGCATAATTAAAATTGGCAGCAAAACCGGGAGCGGGTGTAAATCTTAAATTTCAACACCAAAAACTACATCCCGACAAGCTTGACACCGAGTTGGGTTAAAATTTACCACCCCAGTTTTTGCAGTGTAGTTTTCGCGCGCTCATCAATTTCACCTCTCATGGACACTTAATATCACTATGGAGTAGGCGTGTGCTGCTCAATTTATTTAGTGATTCATAAACTAAACCAAAAGTGTTCACCATAATGGTGAAAATCTGTTGTTCATTTGGTGATTTTAGCTCTCTTTGGTAATTGTGTATTTCCCTCCGTGAGAGTTTTTTTAACACTTTAAAACTGCATAAGGGGTTTGCACTTCCGTTAGTGCATAAGGGGGGGGGGGCTTCCTAGGGACCCATTCACTATTATAACCCCTTTCCCAAAGGAACTTTTAGATGAAATCCACCCACATGTTAGAAGGAGTCAAACGATTCCACCACCATTAAGAAATAAAACTGAAAAAAAAGAAGTGTTTCAGTAAGAGAAAATTAGGGGCCAAAAAATTGATTTTAATTTTGCGTCAAAATGTGCGAAAAAGAACACAATCGTTTCTGCATTTTCTACGGCACTGATTCACATAGACTTTTGCTGAGCTTTAATTGGTGGAAGGATGAAACTATATTTAAACATATTAAGCACAAATAAGAAAATGTCTGATGCCATTTTATATTTTTAGGTACTTGTATAATTACCATAGGGTCCTACAGTAAACCGCCATCCATGTATATCAAATATTATGGTACCAATGCCTTACTATACTTTCCAAGAATTTTTGATTAATTATTACTTTGTTTATGTCACTAGGTGTATGACATTATGAAAATCAGAATCACAGTAACTCTATTAAGATGAGGGTTTTTTAATTTTGTCATGGGCATTCCGTTCGTGCATAAGGGGGGGGGGCTCCTAGGGACCCATGCAATTAACGCAAAAAAGGACGCGATGGGATTTGAATTTTTTTTGCACCATGCAAAGCGCAACTAAAAGTTAGACACAAATACAAAAAAAATAAACCAAATATATTGCAGCGTTAAAACGCGGCGAAAAAAACAAAAGGGTCCCTAGGGAAACCCCCCCCCCCCCTTATGCAGTTTAAGTGTTAATGTGAAAGAAACACTCCTTGTCCAACATTTGAAAGGGGTTTCATTAGAATACTGCGTGTGATTTAGTTGGGAGATCTCTACTACTTGAAGAAGGCTACGGTCCAATGTGAAACAAGAGTGTAAGGATGCAGACGAGGTTGTTTTTGTATTTCTCATTATGTCACGTACGGAAAACCCCTAACTCTTTCTCTCATTTGTAAAATCATTTTAGTGGCCCTGTCGTGTATCCTGTTTAGCTAAAATGGAATTGGAATGGCTAGTTAGGAAAGTGGGTAGACATTCCCACTGAATCTGGGTTTGCAACAAATAATCACATGATGGCGCTGTTTTTCGAAAGCATAAGGAGCTGAGCTCGTGCAATTATTCCTGACAAAATATTGTATGACAGGGTTAGCTCGAAACCCTCGATAAAAGGATGCCTGCAAATAATATTAAATCTAGAGAAGCCCTCTCCTAAACCTTTCATGACCACTTACCCACTTACATGTTCAAATTGAATGCTACTATTATATCTATATGGTGCTCTATCATTGTTAACCGTTATTTAATCGAATCGTTGGAAGCCAGACACAGACAAGCACCCACACAAACTCACACAACAAGCAGCCCACCCACCCAACAAGTATCTAAATACAGTAAAGATTCAATCTTTTGGGACGTCCATATACCGTATACTGATTTAGTTCGGGCAGCAAGCAACAGCAAATACAAAGCAACATCCCCGCACAAATCATGATTTGCTTCGTATCGCTCCCAAGAATTACATGTATTGTTTTACCATAGCAATATCTACACGTATTGAACAATAAAAAATATGAGAACGTGCCGTTACTTTATTTAACTGTTCATAAGCTTGACCTTTACAAGTGCCCCAATTGCATGTTATTCTAGTTAAACTGCCATTATTTTTTTTGGCCATTGCACACAATTTGCACACCAATGAATCTATAATGACAATGAAGCATTGCAAGCAGCTCTATGCAAGAAATAATTTTATGTATTTTCATTTTAATGGGACCACTGCCATTGAAATATTGTTATAGCAGTGGTCTGATATAAAAGTTGTTCGTGAACACAAGGGGTTTTAGGGGAACTAGGTCGAAAGTAAGTCAAAAAGTAAAATTAACATGGTGATTAATTACTTCTTTTTAGTTAAAAAAACAAGAAACAAACAAAAATGTAATAGAATATCACCGTGTCCTTCTCCTCCTAAAACATTGACGAAGATGACGATTTGTTCTTATCATATCTGAGTAAACTAAAGAGTTTTATATTACCATTTTAGCCCAATCTATTAGTTTAATCGTTCCTAAATCATCTCCAAATTTTGTTTAAAATCTGTCAAATAGTGGCCCTGCTCCTTCGTGTACTGTATTTATTCAACTTCCACTTCAGTGACAAAATGTTTTAAAGAAAAAATGGTATATGATACCGTATATGAAAAAAATTGCCTTGCTCTTTCGGTGTTGATTGTGACTCGACCAATAATTAATTTTTACCTAAGACATGGACAGCTCTAGGAATCTTAGGGACAGTATAGGTTATTATCTCCATAAGTTTGAAAAGTGAGAAATGAAAATGAGCAATACGAAACGTTGTCTTGCCATTGCTTTTTGAATTGCGTAAACTTAAAGTATATGCAAGATGTATTTCACGTGCATAACGCCTCTATATAAGTAAAAATAAATTTGAAAAAATAAAAATGTGGAATGCCGGTACAGTGCTGACCATATAATTCTACCCAGTTGTACTATTCGAAACTTTAACAAGTTATTGAGGCAAGAGGCAGACCATATTGCATGCATTGAGTGTATTTGGTGTTAAAAAGTTTTCGTTTATTCGATAATTTTGGGAATTCTTTCTTATCAATGCAAATCTAAAGAAGGATAATTATACAGGAAAGTGCACAAGTGTTAAACTGCATTTGGACTTCAGTATGGAATTCAAAATCTCGACTCTTAAAAAAATAAGTAGGCGTTACAGTCACAAATTACTTTCTAGAAATACGCTGCAGTGTGGAACAAATGAGCAAACATGGCAAAATGTGCACGCAAAGCTTGCAGATGTCACTTCAACGGGTCTTTATATAATGCGTTATTGAAACCATCTAGAATTAGAATGACATTAACTAGGCATCAATGTAGTTTTGGGCGTCCGTTTTTTTTTTTTTTTTGATTTTTTGTTTTTTTTTTTTTTTTTTTTTTTTTTTTTTTTTTTTGATGTTTTTTTTTGATTTTCTACTAAGCTGATTATGGACACGATTACTAACTTTACTTTATTTAAGAGTTAGGAGTTGCTTTTAATTTTTTTAAATTTATAAATAATTATGTAAAACTTTTTTGTCAGTCATTTGCTGAGTTCCACCAAAATTCCATTAGCCCCCAAAGATAAGGAAAAACCGAAACCAATGGACAAAAATAAAACAAACCGAAACAAAACAAAAATAGAACGCGATCAAACAACGAATTCACAAAAATAAGTGTAAAGAGTAAAGATGTTATAGTACTCATGCAATTGTGTTTAGGAAATTTCTAAACATAATCGCCCCCCCCCCCCCCCGAACCTGGAAATAAAAAGAAAATTACGGAAGTTCCTCCCATCTTTTTGACAAGTTGTAGTCGGAAACGCTGCAAAGGGCTACACATGTAAGGCCCCAACAGGAATAAACACAACGTAGCGAAAAAAAACACTTATCTTCCTGTAACGTGACTCCAAATAGAGTTGATAATTGTTGAAATGTGTAGAAAGAAGTAATTCTAAAATAAAACCCCGTTCACATGAAAAATGGTATTTTCCGTTGGTTTATTTTTTATAATCTTGAGCCACCTTCAAGAATATCCATGGGTTCCGGGCATTTAGCGTACTATCAGCTCTCCCCCGACTAGCCTGCTTAGCAAGACAGTATATGGTTGCGTTAATGAAATAGTAGCAAAGACAGATCGCGGTGTATGTCGTAGTAGGAAATTGTCGGCTCGAATGGACACGTGAAAAGATACTATGGCAACGATTGTTGACGAGGAATACTCATCGCTATGTATTGAATCTATATAAGATTGGTTATAAAGGCCATCTCCATCTTGTGTCTTATAGGTGACCAATGTCGCAAAAGGGCGGCAGCAATTAAAAAAACATGTGGCCTGTGAGGTTATTGAAAACTAAAATGAGGACAGATTCTTTAGGTTTGTTATAACATCTACATGGGCAGAAATTACAAGTATATTATCAGACACGCCATTGTATTGTGAATGGAAATGGCACGTTGATTTCTTGACACTTTGCAAAGCAGTTCGTATTATGTTTGCCAGTGGAAATTGTTTCATAATTGTCGACTTGATTAAGATATGCATTAAATAGCTCGCGTGAGTTGTTTTCAAGCTAAGATTTGACCAGGACATACAAAACCATACGCCATAATGATAAAAAGCCTATTGCAATGGGAATAGCAATATTGTTGTTGATAGAAAAGCAAAGGAGATCAAATGGTTTGGCGTTGCCACGGTGTTGTCCCTAAATAATGCCCACAAAAGAGTACTCTTTTATTTTTAATGGATTAAGACTACAAGAGGTGAATAGACAATTTGTACTGGGGACCCATTATGTACCCTGTGCGTGAACTGGGCAAACTTAATGGAAAAGTTTACGAAGGGATAGATGGAAAACACTTCAACTAAGGTTTTTACCAGGACTCTTTGTAAAGTATTATCAACCCAGGGCTACTATGAACGTATTCTATAACTATATATATACGTATTATCTGGTTTACAGTTAGTCATGTAAAATAGTATTCGTCAGAAGGCAATTTGATCGTAAAACATCTTTTGAACTTTAAAACTATCCAATTTATAGATGAACTAGGACGTGCTCATATTTCCAAGATTTATTATATTACACCTAATCAGGGGACATATATTTTTGCACATTATCTTCAAAGTCCAGATGCCGTTCGGTTATTGGGAGCACAACCCGTTTAAACACTTAAAGTGCCCAAGCTTAAAAAAAACTTCCGTTAGTGCCACGGGGGGGGGGTCATAGGACCCAACCCAGATAACCACGTTCCCGTGGGGTTTGTTTTCATGCACTACACATGTAAATGGGTTCACGTAAGAACCACAACCCACAATAAAAATGAAAATCCGATTTTTGACTCTAGTGTGGACCTGTGGCCAATTGTAAAATTGTCACTTTTCGAACAGAGTGGGTCGCACCATTCCATCCTCAGCAACTCCAATTATAAGGTTTTGAACAAAATATTTAATTTTATCTACTCTCAGAATAAACCATTAAAAATAATCATGCAAAATATAGCCAAAATTATTTACCATCTTGTATTTTCTCAGAACTTCAAAATCGCCTTATTTTGCCCATCGATTACACAGTTAAGAGCCGGCATGACCAAAATTAAAATTGATGCTATCAGCATATAAAGGGGTATTGATTTAAGTATTATTTAATTATAATTATATTTACCTCCTAAGGATATATCAGCAAAATAAATCCCAAGATTAATTACTTTATTTTAATAGTAAATATCTTGAATTTTTCACTCCGTTAGTGCCAAGGGGGGGGGGAGGGGTTCCTAGGGACCCCCCAACCTAATTATTCTAAGAAGCCGTGGGCGGATTTATTAAATTTTTGTGTATCAGGAGGAGCGTATTCATAAATAGACAAATAGCAAAAAAATCCTTGTGAAAAATTTGATTGCGTAACCGAGAAAGCGCAAAAAAAATCAACTGTGGGGGTTACTATGGAAACCCCCCCCCCCCCCCCCTTGGGCACTTTAAGTGTTAAATATTTAAGCTGACTGCAATTTTTTCCGCGACCCATTGCAGCCACAACACTCCTGACTTCTTGCATGTAACCTGGTAGAGCGCGCATCCTGTAAGAACAATTGAACAAACTGGATGCAATTCTAGAGTTGGATTAATCTTCCAGGAGGAACTCGAACTGAACCATAAAAAAAAAAAAAACGGAATAACATAAAATGAATAAAAGCACCTGGTCTGGCTATGCGCCCAATTTAAAAATTTCGCACAGGGTATAAACGTTGTTATGGGAGACGGTTGGCCACAGAAACGTCTTCACGCCATAGGAAACGAGTCGACAAATTTAGTTCTTTCAATCCATTTATCATCCATTTATCCATCCATCCAGTCATTTCATAAGTTTAGTTCAATTATTAAAAATTATTAGAAGATGATGGAATGGGATGGATGGATGGATGGACGGATGGATGGATGGTTATTAATACAAAAAATCAGAAAGAAACAACCCTGATTCTTCAACTCCTTAACGGTTTGAATAAGAAAATATTTCCTTGACAACATATAGAAAAAGTCAGGAATTTTTCGTCATAGATTTGCTACAGTGTTAAACAAGGCGACGTCTGAAATTGGGAGTTCTTGGCCGCCACTGCGTCAAACTACTTTCTCACGCAACGTTGAGTTAGATTTCAAAACTGCTTTACTCAATATGTATTTTCATTTTACTCATGTGAGGAGTAAAACGGGAATTTGTGTTTTACTCCATGCTGTATAAAACCTTGACTGAACCTTTTACTCAACACGCTTTACTCCCCACACTGAGTAAAATATTTTTAGATTGTCCTTGTAACAAGACGAACACTTTGTTTATTTTTTTTACAGCAATCCAAGCATTTTTCACTTTTGACCCCTATATTGTGAATTTCCCCCTCCTGGATTTCGCCCACACTTTCACAAGGGGCACCCCTGCTAAATTATTAATTAACCTTCATAGAAGACAAATCCACTGAGAAATGCTCTGCTCTCCACGGTCACGGAATTCCTCCAAATGGCCCAACTACTATGGGGATAACAAAATCATGTTTTTTACCTCTCACGTCAAAACAGGTTGAAATATCGGCGCAAGAATATACAGGTGAGGTTTGGGTTGAAGGACATTCTATCAAGATGAAAACTTTATATACTTTAATCAAATCGGGCTGTCCCCCGTGTAAACTTATGTAATATAGGATTTCTAGTGTAGATTAATAGTAAATTAGTTTCCAAAGTGTATGCAAGACTAATTAGCTTTATGCAGTGTTTGCACGTTTTAAAAAGAAAAGAAAAGAAAGAAAATATCCTAATTCAGCCCAGATAATAGCTGATTTGGTTTTGCTTTATGACCCTTTACACATGTGATATAAATTTCAAGTGGTTTTCTCTGGGGTCTATGGATCCCCTCTTGGGCACCAACAGGTTTGAAAACCCTTTGGTCACTTAAGTGTAAAAATCCAAATTTATATTTTGTGGGTTGCCATGGTAATATTTTTTTTTGTGACCAGTGCTCATATTCAAATGTTTACTAAATATGCCACACCACATGGTACGGTGTCAAAACTATTTGTTATTGTGTTAAATAAAAAATTCTTTAGCGATTCACAGCTCTAGTGGTCACTCTTTACCATGGCAACCAATAAAATACTGTTTTTCCTGGATTTATAATATACAGTTCAAAATAAATAAGTCCCCCCTGACAAAGGTACACTTTTCTGGCTCCTTAACCTGTTACAAAAATGTGAAATGTTCACTGCAATGTTACACATTTAATGTGCAAAAAAAAATCACACAATAGTTAATCTTCTCCTGAAATGACGTCATTTATTAAATTTGGTGACGAATTAAAAAAATTACACTTTCGTGCATAGGATTTAACAATCGAGAAAATCCCGGACGGAGAAGTACCAACATGCCTAGTACAACACAGGAATACCACAGACACTTGATTTTGATACCAATGGATAGCTATGGTCATCTTCTTTCCATTGCTACCAAAACGAGTACCAACATGCCTAGAATTACGCCAGGCTGACGTTATAAAGTTCACATGTCAGCACAACTGTCAATTTCCAGAGTACACAGTGTAGAATAGGGGAAAATGTGTTTTTTCACCCAAAAAGTTTGGAATATCCGATTTCCACACGGTTTTTGCTCTCTTTAATGGGATATGACTATTTTTATGCTCAGAGAGTTTTAGTGCTACATTTTTTGAGTCGGAAACATTGCGAAATATCAATTGTCCACCCATATCCTGTATGTTATACTTTCCTCAACTTATGACGTCATAGTGACGTCATAATGGACATGTTGGTACTTATTTGATACCAATGGAAAGAAGAAACTCCGAAGCTATAAGTGGTACCAATTTATGGCGAATCGGATGTTTCAGTATGAGGGGGAAAAAGAATCTTTTAAAAAGATCTTTAAAACTTGATTTTCTCGACTTTTAAAGCCCTATGCAGAAAGTGCCGTTTTTTATTTGTCATCAAATTTAATAAATGACGTCATTTCAGGGAGAAGGGCAACTGCTGTGTGAAACGTTTTTGCCCATTAAATGTGTAACATTTCCGTGTACATTTTACATTTTTGTAACAGGTTAAGGAGCCTAACTTGTCTAGAAAAATGCACATTTGTCTAGGGGGGACTTACTTTTTTTGAACTGTATACTTTGTTATTTACAACGACCCCAAAATACCTGAGTCAATCCATACCATCAATAAATATGGATCACGAAAAATAAATCAAATCGTCCCGTAACTTTTCAGCATGCTAAACATGATTTGAATGCATTTTAGGGAAAAAAAGTATGTAATTTATTAGCCATTTTACTAAAAAAGTAACAATAATTGTATTTTCACACTTTGCCACAAACTGACCAGCACTGCTATATTCTATAAGAAATATAATTGGCTCAATTTACCGAGTTTTTTTTTTTTTTTTTTTTTCTCAGAGAGTTTTAGTGCTACATTTTTTGAGTCGGAAACATTGCGAAATATCAATTTTCCACCCTATATCCAGTATTGTTATACTTTCCTCAACTTATGACGTCATAGTGACGTCATAATGGGAATGTTGGTACTTAATTTGATACCAATGGAAAGAAGAAACTCTAAGCTATCATGTGGTACCAAATTTATGGGAATCGGATGTTCAGTTATAGGGGAAAAAGAATCTTTTAAAAAGATCTTTAAAACTTGATTTTCTCGACTTTTAAAGCCCTATGCAAGAAAGTGCCGTTTTTTATTTGTCATCAAATTTAATAAATGACGTCATTTCAGGGAGAAGGGCAACTGCTGTGTGAAACTTTTTTGCCCATTAAATGTGTAACATTTCCGTGTACATTTTACATTTTTGTAACAGGTTAAGGAGCCTAACTTGTCTAGAAAAAATGCACATTTGTCTAGGGGGGACTTACTTTTTTTGAACTGTATACTTTGTTATTTACAACGACCCCAAAATACCTGAGTCAATCCATACCATCAATAAATATGGATCACGAAAAATAAGTTAAATCGTCCCGTAACTTTTCAGCATGCTAAACATGATTTGAATGCATTTTAGGGAAAAATTATGTAATTTATTAGCCATTTTACTAAAAAAGTAACAATAATTGTATTTTCACACTTTGCCACAAACTGACCAGCACTGCTATATTCTATAAGAAATATAATTGGCTCAATTTACAGAGTATATGTTGTGGATAATATATTTTAAAAACCGAAATACCATAAATTTGATCAATTTTGCTCCCAAATGCCCCTTATTACATTTAAATGGCTATAAATACCCAATTATACCAATTATACATTTAAAAATCACACAATCTTATAAAACTTTTCGCAATTTACTTAGGACAACTATTTTAGGACCAGTTGTGTTCACATTTTAAAATTGTGCTCGAAACTTTTACTGTATTGGAACATACAGTGAAATCATAAAAGCGGTTTATAGCAAATCTTTTGCCCTCATTTCAGAAGTTGTTATTATCCAAAAACAATGTATATATCTAGACAGGTTCTTACTTTAAAACATCACTTAAAATTCTAGTAGGTGAGTGCAGCTAGACCTCAAATATTAGGGTTCCTGTCCTTTACAAATATTATAAGCAACAATTTAAAAAAACTAAATTATTGAAAAAGGACTTATCTGTATTTTTATTATTTTAATTTATCGTTTGTTTCAATTTGTATGTTAATGAAAAGAGTTACCAAAATGACAAATACGAGATTCACTCTTTCCTCATATTATCTGTATTTTGGTTTATATTAGCTACATGTTGAGATGATGTCTTTCACTAATGCATAATAAAGAGGGAGAAATCGAATTTCTAAGTGGTGTCATTGTCTTTTAATCGAAGCTGACAAAATTCAACTTTGTTAAATTAATAGTCATTGCCAACTCATTCAGAAAAAAACTGGTATATAGGAATGCTATAGGCTTATTGAACTAGGTTTTTACGAACTATTATGACGACGTAAGTCTATTGCACGGGGTAATGAAAGATTCATGTTTAAATGATTGATTACTTTCATTTTAAATTTGGCTAAAACGATCGATATTGGAATTGTTGATTAATATTTAGAACTGGAAAGACTTCCAACTGGTATTTTGAGGTTTCTCTTGCGTACAGTTGCAATATAAGATTCCATAGTCTACTCTGCTGCTTCGAAAAAATAAAAACAAATAATCACAAGAGGACTTCCGATTGTACCGGGAGTTCCTGACTACAGATTACGTAATTAATGCCAAAATTGTGTTTTGCTAACGGTTGTAATTCCCCAAAATCCTAGAGCGCGAAAAACGCTTCTCTTTTAATTCCTTAGATTTACTTTTAAGTCTAACGAGACTGAAATTAGTGACAAACCTTTTTTGGACTTGAAAATTTAAATCCATGTAAAAGGCTTACTTACAATAAGTCCTTTTAATTTGAAATAAACCTTTAAATGAGTTAAAACAGTTTATAAAAGTATTTACAGGTTTATTTTTAATCTAAAGGAATTGTTTTTAAATCCCAAAAGGTTTTGTCACTAATTTCAGTCACCTTAGACTTAAAAATAAATCTAAGGAATTACGAGAGTTGATTAGATTGCAATGTTCCCTAAATATGGTGGATTAAAAGAGCTGGCGAACAATAACTTGCCGATTGTACCCCCAGAAGGAATACAGACACACGCCAAAAATGCATTGTACGGGTTGTTAGCGCACATGTATGGACAGGTCAACATCATGTTACTGGTAGCTTGTGTAAAATTGTGCGGATAAGATTGTTAGCACGGAAGACTGAATATGGGTGATCAAGCATATGAGCGTGATGAAATGTGGAGATATCTGTAAGAAATGCCCCCAAAACGAGGGAACATTTTTAGTTTTGTTAGTTTAGTTTGCTCGTGTCTATCATTGTAAAATAAGGACTAAAAGGGAATTAGCCTGATATGCTAATGTAAAATCATAAATAATAAATAAATAAATCATAATAAAAATAGAGTAAACTTTTCGCATTGTTGGGTAAGATTTATTTATATTTGACTAAGATTTTGCTTCATATTATGAAAGGAATTCCCTTTTTAACCCTTATGTTTTACAGTGTACCTTCGAAAGGCTGGATCCGCTGATAAAATGCTTTCGTTACTATATGGGTCGACCAGTAGAAGAAACATGCATGTATAATGTCGAAATTTTACGGAAAACGCCACATGCATGATGTATACGTGTGTAGTAAGTGTACCATTATAATTCATGAAATTACATCAACTTCTTTTTAATGTAACTAGACTGTATTTTCCGACGTTTTAAAAAGTTCTTCAAATACCATGCAATAAAGTAGTGCTAAAGAATATTATGTAAAGCACTTGATACGCGCATTTTGGTACCAGTGGATATATCCATGACCATCCATGATTCCAAAAGAAGTACCAACATGTGATTTCGTAAATGACGTTGTGTCTCAAAATAGTACAAAATCGTAGAATCAGGGTTTGGACATTTTCCAAGTGCAATTGTTATTCAGTTGGTAACAGTGGGTCCCCTAAAAATATTGAATCTGCATATAGCTTTTGAAAAATATCAATTTTGAAAAAAGTATATACAACATTTCTAGTATTTGCTAACAGGAGCTTCATAACGAAAACAGCAATTTACATCTTTGCTGTACAAAGTATAGGATTGGGTAGTTACAACCCACCCACTAATCGACTTTGACGGGCCACCCTGATCACAGATAAGGTGGTTCCCCATATTTTGCTACAATGACCGCAAAGGATATGATTACACAGAAGTTTTTGGTGAGATATTTTGTTTTAGTACACGAAGTGACGTGCCCCCTAGCCAGAGAGGATTAAGTACAAAACATTCAACTTATTTTTATAACAAAAATAAATTAAAACTTTCTCAAAATATGTTCAAGAAGAAGTCCGTAAATTTACGGAAATTTCTGGCAGCAGGATTTCCAGACTCTTTAGGGTAAATTTACAGAATTTCTGTAAATTAACGGAACTTTGACAGTAATGTTACAGAAATATGTCTCATATTATGGAAAAAATGTGTATTTAACAGAATTTTTCCGTAATTTAAAATTACGGAACGAAACAAGAGTCTAAAAATTTTGCTGCCGGAAAATTTTCCGTAAATTTCGGTAAATTAACATTTTTTATGTTTTTTGTTTTTTATTTTTATTGTTTTCTAAAACAGATTTTCCGTAAATTTACGGAACATCTGTTTTCTTAATTCACGGAAATTTGTAACAGTGTAGATAAACTTAGTGAAACACGGATCATTTTGATACGACTTCAATACGAGGTACAATGCTTGATGACATTTTAGAGTTCCTTTCTTATTTCTTATATTATTATAAGATAAAACATTCCACCAACAGCTAGAGCCCTTTATCTGTACTTCGACCCCGTTATCAACATTTGGGACCTTCATCTGCTTATGATCACTTGATCGATATGTGAGACCGTTATCTTTTTGACACTTGTATCAGCATTTGTTCATAATAATTATTTGACGTCTTGCTTTGTATTTGAGGCCTTGTTTAATCTTTGAGAAATTGTTTACCTTAATGGCCGTCCACAGTTGTGATTCTTGTGTATTTACGTTTCTCAACTGCATTATCTTCCCAAAGTATCCGCTAACTTACAATCATATTGGAGTAAGGAATATTAGGCAATGCGTCACAGATGACGGGCAATATATTCATAGAGCACAGCCCATCAGTGTGTTCCAACACGAGATCAAGCTGAAATCGAGCCGGCAATCTACTTAATACCAAAGGCGAGATGTTGATAATAAATAATGGCATATTTACTGGGCATGCCGAAATACGGCTTGAAGCCATCGTGGAAGCCTTACGCCAACTATTCCTACCTCTACCCAGGCATCATTCTTCATACCCCTACTCCTTTTTCCTCTATCTCGGAATACAGAGTCAACTCCGTCCTATCCTCGCCTAATATAATAAAAATTACTTGCGATGTGGAAAGAAGCCATTTATTAAAAAGCGTCGTCTATAGGTATTGAAACAACAATGACCACAGTAAAACAATTATATAAATTCCTCATCAAATACTTTAAAAATTACTATTGCGGTAATAATGGTAATTGTAAATTATAGCCTTCCCAATCGTTAATCTTCTTCAGAATCACTTGAATTATATGAGTCTTTATCATTTTAGAATCCTCACTCATGAGTAACAATATCAATTATATCACAGCTATGGGCATTTTCTCATGTCGGCATGGATTTTCCTTGTCTGATTGTGACACAGTTTCTTATGCTGTCTTTGAGATGTCAATGTCTTTCGCAATTATTGAAAGTGTTTGAATTGCAAGGATAAAATGATGATACACTGGATGAGACAGATTATGTATTTTAATTGAGTTGTATTCATCTTTCTTAATTAAATTAAATTTATATCAAAGCTTAAGCACATTTCTTAACGCAAACAAATAAAGAAAAAAGAAAGAAAGAAAAAAGAAAGAAAGAAAGAAAGAGCGAGAGAAATAAAGAGAGACAGAAAGAAAGAGAAAGGGACAGAGAGAGAGAGACAGAAAGAGAGAGAGAGCGACAGAGTGAGAGAGAGAGAGAGAGGGAGAGAGAGAGAGAGAGCGAGAGAGAGCTACATGTTTCAGACAGATATTTCAACAGGAAAAACAATGTCCCATCAATTTTTTTAACACAAGCATTGTGTGAAAAACATTTTTCTAGTTAAAAATTGAAATTGTAATAACCCCTTTCCCGATATTCAATGGTTCCCGCTAAATTCATTATCGCGAACTTAACTGATGACCACCCGCCATTAAAAAAGAAACGATATTCATAATGTGTTGCTTTTGGCATAAGGAAAAAAACTACATCTGTCCAATTCTTACAAACAACAACCTCATTAGTTCCACAACGTAGCTAACTAAATGCCTTGTAAATAAATCAGCATAATTTTCTACCTTGGATGGGTATCCGGTTATCTTAATGTCCAATCCTTACGCCGGAAGACACATAAATGTATAGACAGGTCGATATCATGTTTAATACTGGTAGCTTGTGTAACATTATACATGATTGAAGCTTTGGAGGAAAAGTAGTTCTATAGAAGAATTGTAAATTTTGATATAGGTTGGGTCAAGCATTTGAGAGCATGGTTAATTAAATGTGAAGATATTGTAGGAAATGTTCCAAAACAGGGAAATTTGAGTTTTTCTCTTGTCTATCACTTTAAAAATAGGTGGTACAGTAAAATCATAACAAAATGGGTAAACTTTTCTAGTTGTTTGGGTAATATTGTATTCATATTTGACTAATATTTTGCTTCATATATTAAGAGATCCCTTTTGTTATCCCATGTTTTTACAGCGTCATTGGAAGGCTGGATTCGCCGGATAAGATGCTCTCGTTACTAGGATTGGTCGGACCTGGTAGAAGAAACATACATGTATAATTTAAATTTGCAAAAATTAAATATTTCAATATGTCTATAGACACTTTTCTGGTATATTGTGGAATACAACATCACACTTTCTTTTAATATAACTATGTACTTTTCATACGATAGTTTTTCAATACCATGGAAGAAAGTAGTGCACAAGAAATAATTATATAAAGCACTTGATACGCGAGTTTTTTGGTACCAGTGGATATATTAGCCATGACCTCCTTTTATCACTTGATTCCAAAAGAAGTACCAACATGCCTGTATGACGTCACCGTGATTTCATAAAGTGACTTTGAACTTTTATTTCCATATTATCAATAAACATAATACAATATTACTAATAATTATATCCAAAGAATACAATTATACCGATAATATGGAGAGGCGTCAAAACGGCATACAGGCCAGACGTTGAAACCCCTAACCTAAAACATACCATATTAAATGGTACTGCACCAACAATACTTGTATTCCATATTATTTTGAAATTAGTGCGTTGTCCAAAATGTGCAAAATCATAAACACCGTGGAATCTGCTTTTTCGACATTTCCAAGCACCATCGTTATTCAGTTACTATAGTGGGCCCGCAATGTGAACTACATAGGCCTTCAGGCCCGTAGCCACCATCTACGATAGGGGTTTCGATTGTCAGTGACCAAAATGGTCGCGTAGCGCCCATGTCCCAGCTCGAGGTTCGCAGGGGGAGTCTGATGGGGAATGTGCCCCCTCATAAAATCTGGTAAATTTTGTAGATGGAAAAGCCAAATGGAGGCATTTGGGGCACCATTTTCAAATTAACCCTAACTAGCTTTGATAGTTTTCGTTTCTCATTTGAAATCCTTATCCTACATGAAAACAGAGTGGTTCCCCCGGGCTTTCCTCTCACCCCAATCACTTGCTCACCCATATCATGCCACGCCCGGTGTCGCTGCCTGGCGTGATTTCGTACCAATACCAGTAAGTCAGTCAGGTTTTCTTGAGGGCCTGCTACTGGTATCTGGTAACCAGTACACCTGTCCCAGGGCCGAGTTGTCGGCGTCTAAACTGTCACCCCACCTCAATTCGATGAGGAGGGTAGCTGGATTTACCCTGGTAGAATGAAAAAGAAGATCTACCTACAAGGGCGTCAGCTCTGGAGAGCTAATGCAGCCATCCCTTGGGTACTATGGCTGTTGATGTCGCCAATGAAGAAGTGAGGTTTGGTGGATTCCCAGGTTTGATTTGGGAGTGCTCGAAGTCTACTGATGGAGGTTTGTAGACAGATGTAACATGACAGAGCTAAGCTCAATGGTGAGGACTTTTTCGATGTTATATCATCAGACATTTGAGGTTGCTTCTACTTCGGTGCCTTTTCTCACAATAATGGCACATTCCTTGTGTCGATGTGGTCTCTCGGTGGCAAGTACCATTCCTGGTATGGTTGGGCGGTGGTAATTGATTCCTCTGTGGGTTCCTGCAGACATAGGACATCGCAATGGAATTGTTACACAAATCAGCGATGATGGTACTTATTGCACATGGAAAACCCTCCATTCATTGACGCTATAGTCAAGGCAGACCTTAGACAGGCCTGACGCTGAGGTCCTAGTCATGATATGGTTATACTCAATTCATTATCACGAACATAACTGATGACCAACCACCCGCCATTAAAAAAGAAACGATATTCATAATGTGTTGCTTTTGGCATAAGAAAAACACTAAATCTGTCCAATTCTTACAAACAACCACATCATTAGTTCCACACGTAGCTAACTAATGCCTTGTAAATAAACCAGCATAATTTTCTACCTTTGATGGGTATCCGGTTTCTACAAATGCCAATCTTTGAAAGCATCTTCCAAGTTCACCAATAGAGAATACAATAAATGACACAGCGGGCAACTGTCATAATAATTTAGTCTTTTACTATGACGGGTTATAATGATTCATCGCTCGCCAAAATCAACAGAAATCTACTCATTGCCAACAGCCCCAACTATGATAACATTTTCTCTTAAGGAGTCTTAAAGACGATACTGTAACAACTATGGCAATCACAATATTCTCCCAATTACTGGTAGCAACGTATCTTAATTCTGAAGATAACAGTGCCAAATCCATTCAAAATCTACGCGTGGTAGTGACCTTCAGCGTTCCCATGTTGGGGGGATTGCCCGAAAGTTGTTTTCTAACTGTTTGGTTCTTTACCAGTATTTTGGGTAAAAAGATAGGACAAAGACGGCTTCGTTGAGTTTGAAGTAATTATAGCTTTATAAAATAAAGAAAATCCTCGCGGCGTGTATATTTTGGCAACTTCAGCTGCCACATGCAAATTACTGATTCGAGCCATAAGCAATATGAATGTTTCATGTTGTCAGGGATTTTCTCGCGCTATTTAGCGTAAAGTCATTTTGCCAGGTAATTTAAAGTTTTACTTTACAATTTCCCAATTCGCAGCTTAGCATGAATACAAAAGAGGGAACCAGAAAAAAAAAATATTTGTCTACTTAATGATTCCAAACAGGTATAGTTTAAATTATCTACAGCCTAAAGTTAGGATTATCGGTTAGAACAGCAAAAATCAATAAAAGTAAATATAGTGTACAGGGTTCAAACTTTAAATGTTCTGATTTGGATAAACAAAGTATTGGTGGAGCTCATTGGAAAAATAATTTTGACTGTCTTAAATGCTTAGTTACCCAACCCCTTTTTACAACTAAATTGAAAAAAAAAAAAAAAAAACCCCCTTTTTTATTTTATTTTTTTTTTTTTGCTGTTTTAAGCCTATAACTTCAAACCTTTAGACTGTAAGGATAGTCAATCTATACCTTTTCGCCTTCCTTTTTGGTCATGGTTAGACAATAGCGTGGTTACTTTTCAATATATCGTAAATGTCACCCTGGAGGCACTCACATCTGGAAATAGATATGGGTGTAGGCTGGCGCTTCCAACCCAGGGTCATTCGGTGACAGACGACTCTAAACATAGGGGTCTTTGTGTTAGAGACAGCGAAATTGCTCAAAAATAGTGGGTTTTTCGGGTGACAAATTTGCAAAATCTCAAATTTGGGGTCCTTGGGTGACATTTTGCGGTATTATTCTAAACAAAGAGGTCTTTGGGAGAATTAAACATTTGCTCCAATAGGGTCTGGGGTGACATTGGTGAAATTTTAAAAGCATATCGGTCTTTGGTGAATTAAAAAAAATAATGGGGTCCCTTTGGGTGAATTAAAAAAACTGGGGTCTTTTGGGGACAACGATGCTGAAAATCTGTGTCTTAACAGCCTTACAAACGCGTCACCTCCAAATGGAGCCCCGTTATCGCGATTTTTCTGTGTCCGCCCCTGTAAACGCGCGTATAATGAATGTGGCCAGTGGAGTTTTAAGATGAACCATCCCATGGGCGTATCCGGGGAAGGACTCGGTGCTACTGTAAACTGGGGTAATCTGGTTGAATATAAAGTTATGTACAATTAACAAAACGTGTTTCACAGTTTTGTTAACAAGTCATTAGTTGTAATAATGAAAAACAAAATCAGGAGAGGAAAAAATACGACATATGGAAGGAAAAATAATTTTCAATTTAGATCTCCGCAGTAAAGTAGTTTTCCAAGTTATTATTATTATTTATCCTTTTCATAATGCGTTCAGTGTTAATCACCATTATGCTTTAATTGCACAATCCAATGAAGTACAAAGTTTCATTATATTGTGCGAGTTTGCATAAAAATAAATGACTATGTAATAATCAATTTGATTAATGGACCAAAAGTGAATGGTCAAAAATATTAATATGATCAGTGCTGCGGTCAATTGGCAATAATTGTGATAACAATTCATTTAATGCCCTTTCTGAACCCGCGATTAGTTTTTATTTTTACAATGTTTTCATTTCGTTCCAGATTTATCTTAAGAAATACGCGTTTTAAGGCCTTGAAATAATTTAAGAAAATGGCACAAAGTTATCCATCTTGATTTTGATCGTAAGCTTTATTCACTTAATTGGCTGCGATGAATAGACCAAGAGAACAATAAAAACGATACAAAAAAACGGAATAGATTCGTAATAAGCGAAATTTAAGAGAACAGAGGGCATAAACTGCGCCCTGCTTTACAGTGAAAATGTTCATTTCGTAGATCGGATTTTTCAAGATTGAACACGATTTTATCCAATATCATAACATTAAATGAAATATGAAAATGTGTTTAAACAGAAAGTCATGATTCTTGTGTATCGACGTTAGACAAACTGTCACCATGGCGACAGATCATCTACACTATCCATTCAAAACAAAACGAAACAATGCGTTCTGTAGAGCTTCAGTTTTTTTCGCTAGACTTTAATTTCCTATTCTTGGATAAAAACAGACAGGTGATTTCTTTAGCAATGCATAGATACATGCTCATCAACAGCCGATTTGCGGCGGAACACACCATTGTACCTTTTCAAAATGTCGAAGTATACGACAGTGAAATCAAAATGAGCCTTCGATTCCGACGGTGTATTCGTCATGATGTCATATCGAGATGGGTTTTGCTTTCGTCAAAGACCAGAAAGTAATAAGAGTTATAGAATTGGTCAGTCAATAAACCGATACATGCTTTTGTGTAGACTTTATGAAACGATCTATGCGGTACAATTACACGCATAAACCCCTGCCAAACGCTACCGTTTACATGCGACCGATCCACAAACACTAAGAAAGGTCCACAATAACCACTAAGGAAGTTGTCGTTCAGCTATCTTGTAATATTACATGTTGTTCTATTACCAGTTAGGTAAGGACGTATCGATTTCTAGGAGACAAATTTCCTGAGCATTTGACTTGTCGAGTGGCACAACAGTGGGAAATTTTCCAGTTATCTACGCTTATCGAATCTGGCAAGCGCTGTGTTATTTAGAACGGTAAAATCATATTTGAGCACGCCGTGCTGTCTAAACCGGGAGAGAGTTGATTTATTAAGAGTGCCTTTATATCCTTGTTTTTTTCTGTTCTTTTGCATAAAGGAGTAATAATACTGCTCCCATCCAGTAGAAATGTTTTTCAACAATACGCCCGTAGGCGTTATCAGATTGGCGTTATAAAGAAATCAAAATTTCTTGCACTTATCGGGATATTAATAGACATAAAAGTGATATTTTGTCAGCTAGGTCGCTACTGCCATCAAAGTAACGGTTGTTAATGCTTTGATTTCTTTATATTTACACTAGTATTTGAATCGAATATGACAAAGTTGAGATCGATATAAGGTTCTTATCTAAGCAGTTCTTGGTTCTGTTGAAAAGCCGTGCAAATTTGAAATTGCAAAGTAATATTGCGCTTCCACATTTTTCCATCCTGCAAAACAAATAAACCAATAGAAAACAAAGACTATAGTAAAGTGCACGCAGCTGAAATCTTTAATTTGTCGACGATGTAGACTAAAATAAATTGATTCTATAAATACGTTAAAACTACAAGACCATTCGAAGACAATGAAGTTTTTAAAGAAAGTTATAGTTTCAGTTATGAGACGACTGTACATTAAGTTTCTTCAGAATACGAACATTTTTAAAGCTGAACAGTTATCGCGTTAGAATTGAAGTTGAAAGTTGTGTGGAAAATATTCGTAATAACGGAATGTTTACATTGTCTTTGGGATACGCAATGCAACATTACAATTAAAATATATTGGGATGGTGATATCTATGGGGAATTATTATTTCATTTTATGAGGTAATTAGTAAAACAAGTGAAATGTAAGAGTTGTTTATTCAGGTCATGTCACTGGAAATGACAACATATTTGTTATCTTTTCAGTTTTTCGTTTCTTCAAACACTAAAAACAGGACACACGAGGTAAGTTAAAGATAAGCTAAAAGCCACCAGTTTTTAAAAAGAGTACAAGCAATATAAAGTTAATAAACGTAAAGATAGCACCAAGTATAAGTGCGTCTGTCCCATTGGCAAACTTGGTCCCATTTCTCCTGCAATGCAAAAGAAAATGTCCGTTTTCCCACCATCAACTTCCATACAGCCTAAATATAAAATCGCCTTCATGCAGAGGTGGCTGATGTATTAATGTGATGCAACCAGAGAAGCGGGAACCTTCCTATGGTCTTTAGTAATCTTCTTCCTACCAGGTATCTCACAGAAAGACTGGTATACAAAAACGTACCCAGAAACATAGTGACTTGAACTCAATCACAGAACTCATAACCAACATACCTTCTAGAAAAGTTGACTTCATTGGGAAAAGAATCGCGCCGCCGCGTGGAAGATGTTACAACGAGATTGGGTTTTATTCCGTATTGAATACGTCTCCAACAACATGGAATCAAGCACGAAAACAAATGAAACTGAGCAATATCACTGAAAAGTATTCATGCCAGAACAAGACGGCCTTTACACAAGAAATAAGAATACTAATTCCAAACTCAACTGCCAATATAACCTTAAACAAAAGCAAGTGAAGTTGGATTTATTTCAATCAACAATTTGGTCTTATGATGATGGTTCCTTTAATGAACTATCATGAACGTTTTCAACAAAGGTATTCGGAATAGAAGAAATCGGGACCAAGGTTTGCCAATGGGCAGGTGCACTTGAGTATACTTTGTACTCTCTTTACATTTACTAGCTAAGGCTCGTACTCGTTTTTCAAACTTGGTGGCTTTTTACGTTACCAAGGTTTTTTTGTAGATATTATTTGCAACGAGTGTCGTTTACTTTCCAATCAGGAGGTCTTCAACATATTTCCAAGCCAATGATTTACCTTAATCGAACTCTACAAAAATGTTTTAGAAGAATATGTCATTTTGAACATCAGCATAATATGCAGATATTACAGACTGGGATTCCAAGATGACACAAAAACGTGATCGCGTGACCAACTGTCACACGCTCGTATACAGGTTTTAATATGGTTCAAATCGGTTATAAAAATACGAAGCATTAATCTTCGTCTTCCCAAAGGAAGGCAGGGAGGGCGTGAACACTCCCTTGGGTTTCGCCCTGGTAATTGCATACAAATGCTAAACGATCACACATAAAGCTTCGATGCAGTTGTACGTCCATCGTTTCTGGTCATTTTAGCGAAATAAATGGGGTACGACCTTCCTAAAGTCTACGTCTACGAGACGTCATAACAGAATTGGGGGCTCGTCCGGGAATAGTACCTTTTCCTATTTTAATTAAACACAAGATGAATTAGCTTCAAATTATCACACATACTTACTTTGCTTGGAAAAAAATGTAAAAAAATCTCGTTTTTACGAATTTCTAATTTTTGTTTGTTATTTTGTGACCTGACGTCATATATGACTCTGACCAAAGACTTGTAATGTTTGTACTTTTTCTGATACAGTTTAAGAGATAAAATAATAGTTATAGAACCTTAACAAAACAGTTAATATTCGTCCCTCAATTGGGAGAACGAGTGTTAAAGGTGCTATCATCAGTGCTTCGCTGAATCAGAAATAAAATATTTAAGAATCATATTTTTTGCATATATGCAACAAGTGTTGATACACTAACATACCCTACAGGTAATAAGACCAAAAGCAACCTAATAAGGGCAACATCGAATATTCAGTCATCACGGTCCGCAGGGAGAGTTAATATAGATTTCCAACTTAGTTTGAAAACATGTTTCTTTTTTTCATATCTCGTTAACATGGATAAGTTGCTTTTCGTCCCAAGAAAACTGAAATGTGCGTTTGATTTAAACAATTTCGTCTTTGGTCAATTCTATTAAACATTTGACCAATATAATTCACTATATTTTGATTCATTTTGGTAAAAATCAATTTAATTTCGTCGTATCCATTGCCCATCATCTGAATGTATATACAAAACAATTTCGTCTTTGTTCGAATAATTTAACTCATTTTAGCTATTATTTCGTCTCGTGTGCGGTATGTATAGGCCACGACTAAAAGCAAGGCCTGTAAACAACAACAAAGTTTATTATAATATTTCTGTCTTTTCCTTTGTTTATATACCAAGCATAAAGAATACAGAACAAGATTAAGAAAATAAAAAAGTAAAGAAATAAAAAAAAAAAAATATAAAAAGTAAAGAGAGAAAATGAGTGAAAAAAAGAAAAAATAACGAGGAATGAAAGAAAGAAAAATGAGGCGAAAGAAAGAAAAAATGATAGTCAGAAATATAAAACTGAGGGTGAACAAAAAAAAAAAAAAGAAGGAAAGAAAGATATGAAGGCAATGTTGGTAGATTATGATAAATTTTGCTGATGTTATAGGTTACCATGGCCTATCCATACACACATGAGACGAAATAAATATGAGCTAAAATGTGAAATTTAAATGAACAAAGACGAAATTATTCGTACTTTCAGATGTGGGAATAGGATATGACCCAAGTTAATGATTCATGACGCGCGAAAAAAGTGTATAAAATTAAGTTGATGTCATGACCAAATGTTTAATAAATGACCAAGACGAAAATATGTTTTAAACCAACGCATTTGAGTTTTCTTGGACGAAAAGAAAATTAACGTCAGCTCATATGAAATAGAATGGAGAATGTTTAAAACTAACCTACGGAAACCTATGACAAACGTAATTGAATGCAGATTCCATATCTTGAATGCGGCTGTCAATATTTCAGTTGGAAAAGATCACTTATGAGGAATCATACGGACTTATCCTACACTTATCAGCTATTCCTGCAAATTTGATATGTGTTGACTCTTTCAAGGGTGGATTAGTGAGTGTCTTTATAACGTTAAAGAAAATGCAAACACAACTTTTTTAAAGACATCTGGTGAACAAATACTTATAATGTTTGTACTTTTTCTGATGAGTTAATAGAAGACATATGTAGCTATGCACAGCCCGTCTCCATGGGGGGGTATCTTGTGGGGGGAGAGAGATAGAAAAAGAGAAAAAGAGAGAAAGAGGAAGAAAGAGATAGAAAAGAAATGGAAGAAAGAAAGAAACAAAAAGAGAATGATCAGAAGAAAGCATAAGATGAACTCCAGACTTAGCATAACCCAAATATCACAAATATTTTAAATGGGATCCCCCTCAAGCCAAACTAAGTTTCTTTCAAGTTAGCCCACAGTAATCAAGAATTGCTATGTCAACAGTATTTGTGATAAATGTAAAGAAACCACGAGCATGGAGAGGGCAGGGCAAAGGGAGGGTAGCAATAGGCCATTTCCCACTAGTTTGTTCTACCAGTGTTAGGGGATTTTCAGGCGGGGAGCTGAAGTGGAAAGAAAAAATTGGTAGGATCGGTTCCCTAGCCCCCGCACCATAAACTACTGCCGTCGATTGGGTTAAGTGCCCATTCTTTCATTGAATTAATTGAATAGGGTTACCCTTCCAAAATACCTTCGTAATAGCTAAATCCAAGAGCTTCCAGGGGTCGGCAGGGCTATGCTTTATGCCACCCCACCGTTAAAGAATTGGCGCTCACTATGTTTAGTTCCCGTCGGTAGTACAAGTTTATATACTGTCCGTCTGAGTGAACAAAGCTAGCAACCAGTCTTTTCTTTGAATTGATTACTATTTACCCCTCTAAAAGTGGCAATCTTCAGGTTTCTTTGAATTGATTATACAATTTACCCCTCAAAAAGTGGCAAACTTGAAGGTTCTGAATAGCTCAAATCCAAGAGCTTCCGGGGGCTCCGCCCCCTGAGCCCCTGGCTGGAGTGGAGTGGAGTCCAGAGGCCGATTTAGGGCCCATGGACTCCACCCGTTGAGGGCTTTCCGGTTTGTGCCCTTGTGTTAAGGCACTTGCGGTGTGCAGATTGGTTCGGACGATCAACAAAAATGGTCTCTAAGGGCATCTACTTAGAAAGTTTTTAATGGCCCTTAAGTGGGCCCCGAACCGCATGCCGTTAAATGCCGTATACCTACACTTGTAGCATCTGGAATTTTGTCCCCCATTGAAGTGTGTGGGGAAAGTGCCCCCTCCCCTGTAACCACGAGAAGATGCCAAGAGGGCAAATATACCGAACATAATTTAAATCAATGTAATTTTATAATTTTTTAAAGATACTTTTAAACTCAATCGAGTTGAGTTTGGGATGACCTTGACCTTGCTGAATAAATGTTTGACCTTTAGCCTATTTTGTTGTATATCTTCATAGCAATGCATTTACAGACAGGTCACCGTAGACTTTTTTACTCCTTGTTACCACACGAACAATTTGAGCTACACTAAACGTTATTTGGACCACTATTTAAAATATTACCCCTGTAGAACCCCCCCCCCCCTTCCTGTGGAAATTGCCGACATTTTTCAGAGGGACATGTGGGCTAAAAAGCTTCTAAACTGTCCTTTGAAGTCAAACCAATCGTCAAACCTTACTTGCCAAAGATTAGTCGCGGAATTGAGGATTTGACTTAACTATTACTGCGGCAATAACATTTCTTCACTTTACACCCCCTGACAAAATGTCTAGCGACGGCCCTGGCTATGCAATCATATAACACAGTTAATATTGGCCACTTAATAGCTGGGGAGAACGAGGGTTAAAAACGTTAAACAAAATATTAACAAAACCTTTTGAAGATAGATATTTTCAAATCTAAGTAAAAAATGACCATGATGACATATGAAAAAATTCAAACAAAAGAGAAAGAAGAAAGAATATCAACTCACCAATTTGGGCCCATGACACTTGACAACATATGACAGGTCTAATTTTATCATGCGTATACTTACACATATTTGCGGTTTATTGTTAAATATCGCT
This sequence comes from Ophioderma brevispina, assembly GCA_023653785.1. Taxonomy (NCBI): domain Eukaryota; kingdom Metazoa; phylum Echinodermata; class Ophiuroidea; order Amphilepidida; family Ophiodermatidae; genus Ophioderma; species Ophioderma brevispina. Next base: position 30,675 of record JAMKCH010075266.1, read on the forward strand.
TTGTTAAGACACGACAAAACGTAAACGTTATGATCTTAAAATTGTTCATCTCAATCGAAGTATAAGTCTGTAGTCAAAAGGCACAAGAATGGAGCGTTGCTTGCATGTCAATCATTATAATAAGTGTTCCAGATGTGGTGTTCTTTTAAAATTTTCTTGATTAGTACCACACACCAAACGATTATTTCAAACTGAATTCCATTTGCTTTGATTGCTTTTTACTTCTGAATGTTTTCCAATTAGGTAAATTAGTTGTATCTATATTTTGGTAAATTTTGATACAATACAATGGTTAGTTTTCTATTTGTTTTGACAGTTAACAGTGTGTAATTAATATTTTCGAAAGTGTCTCGTCTAATTCAAACTTCTTTGAAAAGATAATCTAGCTATTTTATTATATGTTATAGGTAATTATTCTTAATGCAAGATTATTGTTTATATACGCACACAATATATAGAGATTCACGATCTTTTACTTAATGCAAAACTTTCTGCTACCATCTTTTCTGTCTGTTGCAATGATAACACTTTATAATTTAAGCAATTTGATCGATCCAACTGTCATTTAGTAAACTCATACAAAACTACATTGAAGCTAATATGTTGATCTCATAAACAAACCTGTAATATTTCTAGATACGAGAAGACTTACTTACTCGTAAGAACCAACTCGTACATTCAGCTTTATTTCAATGATTATGTAACACAAAAGACAAACTTTTTGACAAGATTGGTATTATCGAACCAGTATGTCATTAAACAGGTCCTGAATATAACTTGAACCATTTCTAGGCACTTACTAAAATCAATTTGACCGTTGGTTTCTTTCCGGAATTGTACCCGGTAAATATGATAACCACCATTAGATCTAGGTCAAACACAAGCCTAATTTAATAATATCTTGATGGGTATTGTAAATTATTACCCAGTAAAGTGGCACTTTAAATTTTAATTTCTAAACACGACATTACAATAGTTTCCGTATAGACATTCCATCAAACCGTTTGATTGAAGATAATTAGGGAATGCATGGCAAACCTGAAAATAGTGCCGGTTTGAGAAGAAATATTGTTGGGCGGCAAGACGCCAGTATCGATAGCGATACCAGCTCAGGCGTGTAATGCGACCGGTAAATTACAGCCATAATCAACTCATCGGAAAGGTCCACCCCATTCAATGTCCCTGTTAAGGGAAATCAACTTTAACAAAATTAAAGTGAACCACTATCGTTCGATACCTTCACTTAACATCCTTTTTAATTATTCTTCACAATTGAATAATCATTCTGTACTTTTATAGTTAACAAAATGATAGAAATGATATGAGTATATGAGATTTAATAAATTCATATGTAATGTACATAAGAGAAGGGTGTATTAGATTTGCCCTGGTAAATGAACCAAAATGGGTATCACTTAACTATGCAGCCTATTATTATTATATTTTTCCACATATCAAGCATACGATATACGTCGTTTTTCATTCTAATTTTTGCCAGCGATCTCACACTTGCCGCTATGTGTTAATATGAACTAGATTCTGTTGAAAATAGGTCTAGTGTATAACGATTTGCTTATAAGAATACCCTTTAAAAAAAGATAAAATCTTTCATTTGCGACGATGACTTTGATGTGGCATTAGGGAAAAAGAAAAAAAAGGAAGAAAGAAACTAACGGACTAACAAACGAAGTAACAAACGAACGAACGAAGGAATGAACGCGATGAACGAACGAACGAGATTATATACTCTTGTGAAGAGCACGTGTAAGTAAGGCGGACTTAGTTACATCATAAGGATATGTTTTTTTACGTCATAATGACATGTTTGTTTTTTTTTTTGCAGAAGACAACTTATAAAAAGTTTACATTGCACGCCACAGTTACCAAATATATATGAATATTTTGATGTTTATCACATATTTAAGATTTTGTTTGTTTTCACACAATATATTGTTTATAAAGCTGGCCTGCAGACTACGTAAATAGTTAAACAGTTAAATAGTCATATAGCACGGGTGATAACAAAGTGCCTAAGGCTTAGTGAAAAATGTTAAAATATTTAGATTTAACAGAACTATGGATGGGTGAATGACAAACACTTGTTTTATGTAAAAAGATTTTAAAAAAATACAGAAGGAAAAGAAGGAAATATTAAATGTTTTTAAGCGGTTATTTCAAGTTCATCAGTCTGAAGATATATTATATTTTTTATGCATTGGGGCCTAATAGTTAATTCATTTATGTTAAAGCACTGGACTAAAGGGATTTAGGTGCTTTCAAAAATGGGGTTGTGTGTTGTATGTATGTAAAGAGAAAACACACAAAGAGTCAATAATACAACAAAAAGACAGTAAGAAGAAAGAAAAGAAAAGAAAGAAACGAAAAATAAAAAAAAACAACGAGCGAATGACAGAAAAAAGAACGAATAGACTATACCTAGTATTGTTTTTTAATTCTGCCACGCAGATACATTACAATAGTTACCTGTTAACTGATCCAAATAGCCTGATCAATGGATATCACTGACTTCTTTAAAGGAGATTGGTTCAAAGAACTTGTATCCCTGTAAACTCTCAGTCTCTGGGTTGGATAGTTCGAAGTAGTCTATTTGAATCAACACAACCAGAGAAAATAAATACACTTACTCGGAGCAACCGACGTTGCGGGTGATTACCTTCACCCTTCAGCTGGGTTGTGGATGTTGTGGATCTTGATCTCAAAGCTTTAATCGGGACACGACCTCACACGATGTAGATGACGTCATTCTGCCAGGAAGTCTTTTAAGTATTGTCCCAGGGGCTTGAGAAGTAAGTTAAACTGTACACCCCCCACTGCGTTTGAGAGATGGTTGTTCTGCCTCACCCGATGGCATCTTAACTACACGTTCAAACCAAAGCCGGCTTCCCGTCCAAAATTCACTTTTCGAAGTCAAAATCATGCCCGCTAGCTTTACGATGTGAGTAAACTGCGATTAAGCTGGCTCCCGAACTGCGGCCGGAACCCCATGTTGTTGGAGTCTTTTCTTTAGTGGTTGCGAGGTTTCTCAAATTAAGCACTCATTACAATCAACAAATTGTCTGCGAATGAATGCATAAACAACTCCGCTTAAACGACTTTTGGTTGTTTTTTCTTTGGGATGACTAACGAAGAGTGTTGGAGGGCTTGAAATGGGTGGAGATGTTGTAATCCTTGTAAATGCGACCTAAGTTTTTCAGAGAGTTCAATCACGTGTATATGGTATTGTCACAATAGTGCCTCCCCTGGTATTGCTGCCAGTAGGCGCTGCAGGTTTAGACTTATCACCAAGTTTAGGCTTTGTCAACAGTGGATTAACTGTAGCCACAGTCACGAAGAGCTTGGCGAAGGTGGTTTTCTTCTGCCTCATTTGTCCGCGGGATTTTGTGATGATGGAATCGCCCCGTGAAACACCACAGTTTTAATCAACCAGCAAGTTTTTGGATCAGTGGGTGATTAGATAAATTTTGCAGCTGAATGCGGAGGGACTCACACCTGCTGGCAGCCACCAACAAAGTCATGAGATTCTCTCCAGGAAGCCTGCTGTGAAAATGATGAGAACTGGTCTACTAAATTCTCTCTCTATAGAAAGGCTACATCCCACAAACACCATGGGGATAGCCACGCACCTTTATCAAACCAAGATCACAAAGAGATTACTTAATATGAAGCAGATTGTGCATGAGTGCCTTCGGTTCACCACGATCAAATGCTTTTGAAACGTTACAAAGACTAGATGCTCGGTGATATATAGTAGATTGTTATGTAATATATCTTGGTTTATTAGAAAGAATGCCGTGATGTGTGTATTATGAGGTTTAAAAGGAAGCGAGTTGTAGGCTTTTGAGCAATAATAGATAGGCAAATGCCTTGGTAGTTTCCAGGCTGCCGGAGATCACCTTTCTTGGGAGAGGAATCAGGGGAGGAATGTTGCATGAGATGGAGAATGCCTTAGGATTATTACCCATAAGAGTTTCATTGCCAGAACTCAAGGAGTTTATCTTGGAAAAGCTCATACTTCCATATGATAATGAAAGCCGGGGTGATGTCAGGCCCAGATATTTTAGAACTCAGGCTTTACTGAGCTTTTTGCCAAAAAGGTTGCCAAAAGTTTTGGCAATTTTTTGGGTTCGTCCTTGCTAAATAGGCTGGTAGCCATTGATAACTGATCAGGAACCCCGAAGTGATAAGCCTGTTATAGGAAAAGAGCATTAAGATTTACACACTGGCTGGTCAGTACTTCAAGAAAAGTGAGTTATATCACGTTGTAGGACGTTCTTCAGGCGTTACACATTGATCGTGATTGTTGTGCTTGGGTACTTTCCATCATCTACTTATTGGTGATGGTTTTTAAATATGTAATTATATAGTAACTTGAGTAGTTGTGTAAGAATTAATTGTCTATGTAACTTCAATCATTTATATACCATCTGATATGAGATTATCGAAACCGATCACAAGCCTTCATTGCAGGGTGGACTAATTGCCTGGTCAGCAGATATCTCACCTACCCCTTGATAACCATGGCCGAGGTGAACTAAATTGTGCAACAATTGTTGTTAATTTCAATTTAGTCTTTAGGTGCGCCTGATCACGAATGCAGCACACTGCAAATCTGTTGTGCCTCCAGGTATAATATCACTAAATGCTGTGAAATTCTTTTGGAAATTGTTTATTCTTTGTTGTATTACCATCAATTTGCAAACCATGGGTGCTTTTCGTTTTCGTGGAAGTCGTGATGGCAAGCATAAAAAACATTTATTGCTACGAAGTACTGCGTCAGGAAATCAACAGTGTCGTATCGGGGTAACACAATAAATAAAAGTAACTTAATTAAGGTACGAATAGTAAACGATCTAAACCAAAATGAAGTACGCTTTGCTACCTGGAATGCCGGTCTATCAAGGCAAAAAAAAAAAAAAAACAAAAACAATCGGCTGCAGTGTATGATTCGTCATCAGCATCGGTTGGATAACTTTGCCATCACCGAATCTTGCCTGACTGGAGATGGCAGAGATGATTTACCATTTGCTGATATCCAGAATACTCTGCCTAATTGTAAGCTTCATCACTCTCACCGCGTCATAGAAAGGCGGAGTACAGGTATTCTCGTTAGGTATGGTCTCCATGTTAGGATAAACGAGACCTCCTGATATATGAAATGTCACAATATCATCATCTTCTACCTCCTGCCAACTTACTTCATCTACAAACTCAAGTCTGATAAGAAAATAAAATCCCTCATCATGTTTTCTAATGAATTTTCTCTTTTCCTTTGACATTGCTGATGACCGCGAGGCTCTATCCTTCCTCAATATTCTAGATCGGCATGACTTGAAACAACTAGTTGTTTGCCCAACTCACTTCGGGAACCACACTCTTGATCTACTCATAACTTGGAAACAAGAATTTTGTGAACCATATTTCAACTCATAGTCACTTGCCGTCTGACGCACTACCTTTTGTTCAAGTGCTTCATCAACTCAACGACCCCGAACCAGCATAAACCATGCAGACTCGGAAAATTCGCAACTCAAAAGATTATCCGATCTGCCTTCTTCGTTTGCCTTAAGATGCTGACTGTCTGATTTTCTAGTTAATGAATATAATAACATCATTTTATCTAAGACCCTTGATCAACATGCTCCACTCGTCATCGATGTATTTTCTGCGTCCTCATGCTATTGGTATTGCCAATGCTCTTTGTGGCTGAAAGAAGGAATCGACGTCGCTAGAGCGCAGGGTTTCACAGACTGGGCTCCCTTATGCCAATGATGCTTACCAGTCAGGTGATCTAATAACTCCATCTTCTTGCTAAAGCCAAGACCGAGTATCATAACAACCAGTTATCTACATGGATCGAACGGGGACCTTTCCGTGTAGTCGTATTTAACATCTCGCAGAGTAGACAACCTGGCTACCTACCCCTGAAGTCCAAAAGAATCGTGCTGACTTTTTGCAGATCAAGAGCTGCGCAACAGTCTACATGATCTATATGTCCGTTGAACTAACAGAGTCCTTCCCAAGCACCTTCAGCTACTTTTTCTACAGTTGTCTGAAGAGGAGTCTTGAATCATCAAATCAGCATCGATCAAGTCCTACAACTTATAAAAAGACCCCTTTTTACCAGCTGGTCTCTTACAACTCATGTCTAGATGATCTGTACCAGTCATAACAAGGATTCCAACTTTTTCCTTGGGGGGGGGGGGTTGTCTTCGGCGTATTTCCCCATCTCTAATCATCATCTGTCATCCCGCTGTCTAAGAATCTGGCTTTGACACCAACATCCTCTCAAATTATCGCCCTATATCCAATCTGCTATTTTCGAAAAGGTGATTGAAAGAATATCATTGATCAGTTTGCAGACTTTTCATCTCCATGTTTCAGATGCAGTCGGCATACCGGCAATATCAAGTACAAACTGCTCTGTTACGGGTGAAGAATGACATCTTGACTGCTCTTGACAAACACAAGAGGCTGTGCTAGTGTTACTGGACTTTAGCGCCGCCTTAGATATCATAGACCAACAAACAGCTCCTAACCCGTCTAACTGAACTGTAGGGATTAAACTGAAAAGCATTAAGTTGATCTCTCTTGATACCTGGCCGAACCCAATCTATATCATCATATGCTTCGTCGATCCTGTGGCGGTATATTGTGGAGTTGAGTCCCACATGGCTTCGTTACTGGACATATTTACGTCATTTTGGATTCAGTGCCCCACGAAAGGATATCTCGATTTGGCCCACGGATTCCAATCTGTTTGTTACGCTGATGACACCCAGAGCTACCTTACCTTCCATCCGAGGGATCGTGAATCCGCCAATACAAAAGACTGAAACAGCATTCATACACTCAGACATCCTGGTTGTAAAACGCAACAACTGATATGACAAGAGAACAGAGATCTGTACTTCGCCTCTCTAACCGATATCGGCTAGCAATTCTCAGCCAACTATGATCATTGGCAATTCTGTTCTACATCCGTCGCTAAGCACGGAACCCCTGGTGTCATCTTAGACTCATTCACTTATTAAAGGGAATGATCAATCATGTTACAGCTTATGCACAGCTCTTGGATCTCAATAAGGAAAATTGGGCAGTTTCGACAGTACCTGATTACAAATCCAACATTAGATTGGTCCACGCCTTTGTTACATCCTAGGCTGGTATTTCTGCAAGTCCTGGCTTTATGCCTTCCAGTATTATTCAATCGTCAAGTTTATTCACAACAATTCTTAAAATCCAATCAAACACAATTATTAACATTCAAAAGATAAACATTTCTGGCAGTTAAAGAGGGAGCCATCTAGGAGAACTGATACACCCGACCACGGGTCTCGTGGCAGATAAGACATCGTGATATTTTTTCGATATACAATATTTCATATACAAATTTTTATTCAGATTGGGCCAATGGATAACCAAGTCGGCCGCTGTTAAGTGGGGAGAACCTCTGGGGGGATTGTAGTTTTTTATTTCCCACTGTTACTACCAAATCAGAATACATTTTCAATTCTACGAGGCATTGAACAGCGAGACAAGATAAGCTTAATAAGAATCTGCCGCCTAAGTGTATTGCCCCCTTGCTCCAGCACCTATTTTACAAAAGTTCAAAACATGATACAGGGTTTGATTGTTTGCCACAGGGAATCTGATGTTATTAGAAGGATTAAGGCGTCATCTCCCCAGATTAGCCAAATTGGGAAAGGAAGCAGTGGATGCTTAAGAACCACCACGCGGGAGTTCATACATAACATGTTTCAGGGTGAAAACAGTTATGCGAGGTGAATCAATTGAAGAAATTTGCCTTGAACAAGCAGATCTTTAAATTTTGGAATTCCACAGATTTCTAATCTCTTCAGTCACAGACTCACGGATCTTGGTAATTAATGCCGTTTTTAATAGTGGGGAACACTGGCGTTAATGAGTTGGTCATTTTCCAAAGTTCTAGGGGCAGCAGATATAAGTTCTGACCTATAGTGCACAATTGGAAAATTTACGAAAAAAAGGATTTCGCTTATCAAGCTTAGCTACCGGCGCATCCTTAACTCTTGAGTCCAGCTCTTTTACGGTGAACAAACCGCCAATGACATTTCTTTTTATAAAGGTCGGAAATTGTGGGACCTCAAGAGAAACAGACGAGTAGGGGCCAGATAAAGTGCCAGGACGAGGAATCTGCAGCCATTCTTAACAAATGAATTACAGAGAGCATCTAACTTGGGAAGATCAGAACCCCAATTGAGCTCTTGGAGAGTGAGGTGGTATCTAAGCGATGGTAGAAAATATCTTACATATATGGCAAATTTAAACTAATTTCTGACAAAAAGTACTATCAATGTCTTTGTTTAAGGATATTGTACGTTTCAGGAACACTTCAGATGTTTCCCTAACTTTGTGACAAGATCACCAAGATATTATGGTTGCGAAATTCGGAGAAAACCAGCCCCCCCCGGAGAGTTTTCAATCTAAGAATACCAATTTTGAAAAAATGAATGGGTTGGACATTACCATAATATGAAAACAGATTTACACTTAGAAGGCTAAATGTTAGACCTAGTTTTGTTACAACCGTACATCAGTGTTCTCTGATGTGTATTTTCTACGTGTAGCAGGTTGAAATAATCAGCAGATGGGTGGAAAAATGGCGATATTGGAGTCTTTGTTGAGTACAGTACCATGCTTATCTTTAGATATAAAAATTATAGCTCAATGTGATAAAAGCAAGGAGAGAGATAAGCGGAGATAGTGTCTCTCCTTGAAAAAAGCCCGACCTAGGTTCAGCGAATTCAAAACGCAGCTAGAGCTGCTCGTGCTTGTCATTAAAATCCGTCAACGGGACCATATCACACCAGCTCTCTAACAATACATGGCTTCCATTAAACAGAAGAGGGCAGTTTAAGATCTGCTTCTCACATATAGGCCATCCACGGCATGTCACCTGCTATATTCTGAGCTCATCAGCTGTATCACCACCGAGAAACCTGGAGCATCATTTCGTGCTCCTAGCTGAGTAAATCAGCAACTCATCAAAACAAAAGGTTCTATGGTGAAAGATCTTTTGCTTACGCAGCACCACATTTGTGGAATAAAACTCCCTAACTAAAAGTACGCTTGAGCTCCCAGTCAGCAATATTTGTCAAGTCACGCTGAAGAAATTCCTTATTTACACAGCATTTTGGCTACTGATACGTATCATGTTTCTGATGACAGTACAATCACTAATTATAATATTGATGATTTTTTTCTTTTCTTGGTTCTACCTTCATCCAATCCAATTTCCAGGATAGTTTATTTTCAATCAGAATTAGGATTAGGGAGGGAGAGCATCTGAATCACAGAGAATACTTAACCGATGTCGATGTGGGGTACAGACACACAGATCCTACCCAGCTGACGAGTCCGGTGATCCCAATATTGTCTTAGTATGGGCGGCCATTAATGGGTTGTTTTCTCTTCTATCTGGTGGTCACAATGCATATATGTTTGAAGTATACTTAAATTATTGAATATTGTGGATTGATTATACCATTTTGTTTTAACACATTAAAAAATCTAATGTGTTTTTGGAGTTGTCGTAATGATAAATGATATAATGCTCCTTCTATGTGAAGACACCTAGAGGCCTCTGCAACTAGGCGCTCTATACAAGATGGGTTATTTATTAATTATTACTTTAGGGTGCTGATTTTACTGGTATTAACTCTCTCAGGCCGTTCCATATGCTTCACTCCGTCTCCAGGATATATGATGTCATCAAGATCATTGGTTTTTGTCTTGAGATATTTTTTCAAGCTTATTTGAATATAATATAAATAAAAACTCTTCAGCTTATTCTTCAGTAACCAGGAAATAGGTCAAGTTGTGTGCTCGTGTTCTCCGGAAGGATGCGCTGTGGCCACCGCTGAAAGTACCGTTTTGATCACTCTTGTTGGCAGCGATTAGACTGTGATGCTCTAGGAAGACTGCCAAGCTTTTTTTACCTTCGTATACTTGCTCCCTAGGTTACGTGAAGTACTAGGCCTAGGCAACGGGAGTTGAGGAAAATAACAACAAATTAAGAGAAAAAAATGAACTATGGGAGGTTCCCAAGCAATATGAATGTAGAATCAGCCACACCATGTGTAAACTGGCTCGAAAAAAATATAAAAACAAAAAAGAAAAAAAAACAAAACAAAAAACAAAAAAAAAACAAATCAAACAAGCAAACAAACAAAACAAAAATAAAAAGCAAATAAGAAAATAAAACGATACAAAAACACCACATCACACACGCACACACCTGGGCAGGAGTTGTGTGTAGGGCTGCGGAATTTTATTTTAAGAAAATATATGGAATCAGCATTTATTAATTGCCTACACGTCAATTAATCGGTATTGTATTTTGAGAAGCGAACCTTAGGGAATAGTGACCTTAGATGAATTTGTGATCTTTACACGTCATCGGTGTTTAAAAGGATACAGTGTTATAGACATCATTCTAAAAAAAAAAAAAAACAAAAAAAAAATCATTGCGTGGATTATTTTACATTCCAATTAAAGGGGGGCGGATATGTTTTTTGAAAGATAAAATGTTGCTGCTTATTAATGAATGGTTACAACGATCTCCCATTATTTTTATTAATTAGCATATAATCACCCACCCAAACTCACGCTGAAAAAACGTTTCCAAAAAAGTAAAAACATCCGGCAACATCCTGTGGTGACGAAAACTGTTTAGTCAGTATTGCCACTTGGGCACTAAGAGGCGCTCAATGAGATTTTGGCCCAAATTAGGTCCTGGAATATAGGGCCAAGACATAGCGGACCATATGATACTGGCCCATATGCTCCTGAAGTGTAATAAAGAAGCTTTCGCGAGGCCCTGAGGTAAACAGGAGTGACGTCGTCACGAATAAGGCCTAACGATTGTGTAAAGCTCTCAGCCCGTTTATGGAAAATGCTCATATGGCCAATAATATGGCTCAATTAAAAATGTGAAGTGCTGATTAAAAAGGTATGGTTGTCTATTTGCTTCTATTATACATGAAGATAAAAATGTAAAAAGATAAATACGACCGGTTTTAAAACATGTCCCGCCACTTTTAAATGCCCATTTTGCCATTTTGGTCCGTTCCGAGATGACAAGAAAAAACCGGATTTCATTCTTGTTGTTCCCACTACCCAGGGGAAAGTAAAATCCATGAGTAATTTTGATTACGTAACAATGCCCTTTGGTTGGGAGCTATATAAAGGCCAGACGTATGGGGTTGTTCCTTTTCCATGCTCCAAGTCTTGGGTGAAACGACCCCACGTTTCAGAGTTGGTTGTTACCTTTCAACAAAGAACTGACAATGAGGGTCCCTAGGCTATGCCATGTCCAACGCCATTGTCAATACGTCGAAGAGTGCTTGCACTCACAACAGGAGGGTTACAAACAAGCCAAAGTCGCGAATCGCAGATATCAGAGTATATATTACCGTGGTGTCCCAAAAAAAAACCCGCAAAATCGGTGACAAGGCCCCATACGTTTTGAACAAAAGCACGTGACTACTTATCTTTGTTGTAAGGTAAGATGGGACTGTTACCTAATTATCCTGAAAAGGATCATAACGGTAGCGTCAATGTTTGTAATTTAAGATATGACCCGACCAATCAAGTAAACCCGCAGAAACCCATTTTACAAAAAGAGCTGGTAACCACAAGACTGGCAATGAATAAGCACACAATGGCAAATACAATATTGAGCAATCAACATTTACTTGCCCAAATTCTTGCAGAACAACTTACTGGATCAAATGACTGAATTTACATACTTTACTTAACCTCTAAGATAAAACATTTAATTTATGTGATAAAATAGGTTTCAAGACGATATAAAAATATGACTAAGTTCAAGACAAATACACATAAAATGATAAATGCGTTGGGTGCAACTTGCTTGTTACATTGATTAAATGTTACATAAATGCGTTTAGTCGGAACTTGCTTGTTACTGCAAATAATGTTACATTCTCAACTTATTGAAAGTAAACCCTATGTTTTCAAACAAAACTTCAATAACAATATCAGTATTATCATTCTGTCATGAAATTTGGTGTTAAAATAACGTTGTTGTGCCGTCACAAAATGAGGATGATTAGCTCTAAATCCAAAGCTGTCTATTTGGAAAATACGACGAGTTGTGATTCATACATTCCTAATTCGATGTTTTAAGTATGTTAGGTTAAAATGCATGTTTTTAGCTGTATTACCAATGAAAAAAAATTCAAATTTTTGTTTATGTAATACTCTTGCAAGGCAGCTGTCTTTGAAAAAAGGAAATGATGGTTGGACTTAGAGTTAGTATTGTGTTCGGGCGTAAAAAGTAGAGTGCCGTTATTTGTAGTTAATAGCACCGCAATTGGTTAAAATGGGTCCTGCAGGTTACTTCTGGGGTCATATCTTAAAAAATATTGACTCTATCTTTATGAACTTTTCAGGATTATTAGCTAACAGTACCTCTTACCTTACAACAAAGAATAAGATAGTCACGTGTTTTTGTTCACAACTTATGGGCCTGCCACCAAGTGTTGCGTTTTTTTGGGAAACCACGGTAATATATCGCAGAGTACGGTCTGGAAAATCTTTCAAGACCATAACTATCGAGAGAGCGTGGGTTTTGAGGTGGGGTTTTGATGGCCACGAAAAACCTCCAGGGCGACCACGATTGAATACCAGAGGAGCTTGATCGCCTCGCCGAGTGCTCCAAATATGTGCCTTTAGACGCCACAGAAAACGCCAAAGAGCGTCGTCGCACGTTTTGGGACATGAGTGAATCAACGTTTCGCGCCAAACTGTAAATCGGAGATTGCTTCACATTGGTACCGAGCAAGGACGAGTGGCCTAATGTCCACACCTAACTGTTTTAACCATAGGGGTTGCTCGACCTTCGCTGGGCTTAGGGAGCACAGAAACATCCCGCTCAGACACTGGCGACATGTTGTCTTTAGGGACGAGAGCCGCTACATCCTTGACGTCAAGATGGAAAACAAAGGGGTCGTCGATTAAGTGGTGAGAACCTTGAGATGACTGTATTCATGAATCAACTCAAGGAGGTGGCGGAGGATCAGGGATCATAGTCCGGCTACAGCGGTAATTAAAGAATAGGGAACTCAATTCAGTTGACCTGCAAGCAAACATAATTTTACGCTTATTCGTTATCGCTAAGGCTTGTGGACTGTGGCTCCCGGCCGACTAATCTGCTTTCACAACGGTTTATTCATTTAGGGAGGAAAAAGTCCTGGTGGTGCCAGATGGGAAACACTAAACGCCATCGGGTACGCGGACATTATAAAAATAACACTGCCGCATGCAAGAAGGGGTTATGCAAACAAATTTCAGGCCTGCTAAACGACAAGCCATCCGCACAGCGCCACGTGTATAGACAGTTATTGAGAAGAAGGGGTGGAGTACCATGGCCTGCTTGAACCCCTGATTGAACCTATCGAGCATGCCTGGGATGCCCTAGGCCAAGGGGCCATCAATTTGACAGGGGACAATCTTCCCAAATTACAGGAGTTGTTAAATCAGGCTCTTACCGATGAGTGGAACGCTCTGCCCATTGGCGTCATAAACAACACTAGGCAGTATGCCGCACGTCTTGTGCACTGTATTCGTGCCAGGGGTGGCCATACCCCATATTAGTGACTGATTGGCCTTTGTTAAACAGTACTATTGAACATTTCGACTCATGAAATGAACAAAAAGTGTTATCTGTAAAATACTGCGGATGTGAAACCAATTAACAAAAATCCTTAAAACTTGATGTTCAACAAATACCCCTTTTCCTTTCAGGCTAAGGACACAGTTCGTTAAAGGGTTTTAAATGCATGAACTAAGTCATGATCGGAAGGAAGAGACTGCCGTATCAGTAGTGTGGCGATACACACCCTGATATCATAAATAACTGAAAAAAGTGGTAAAATATTTTTATTCCAACTTTATGAGCAACAGTGTATAATTTTCTGTGGCACAGGAAATGCCCTCGTTAACTACCTAATTCCAAAACTTTAATGGAAGTCCGAACCTTTACGTGGCGGTTATTGGTCGATTACCATAGTTATCGATGACGTACAAAATTTTCCAGGTAACCGGTAAACAAGTTATAGGTATGCTCTAGCATCTTAATGTAATAATGCTCGGTAATAGCGTTTTTAAAGCGACATAATGGCATAAAAAAAGTATTCAGACATAATGCAAAATGGACCCTTACTGAAATCACGTACACAAGTTGAAACAATTTGGAAGGTTACATTCTGTAAAAAACAGTAAAACAGGAAAAGTTCCAGAGGGGGACCTGGTGGCAGTCGTGGCAATTTCTGCAAAAAGGATGCTGACATAATGCCAGATTACCACAACTTGAAATGCATGCTGTCATCAGCTCACAGACCAGTGCTAAGGGTATATGTGCTAATCCTGCTATTAATCACATCTTTACTTGCCAGAGTCAATATCTTACTACAAGCCCTGAAGACAATGCCTGAATCCCGGTATGAATGCTTTTGAATTGTGTCACAAAACATGCTAGATACATTGTAAATTCTGTCAGGGATGTCAACACCTTGGTTTTCTGTTCCAGAAATTGCCACGAACTGCCACCTTCCCCTCTGGAACTCTTCCTGTTTTTACTGTTTGTACAGAATGTAAACATCCAAATTGTTTTCAAACTTGTGGAAGTGATTTCAGTAAGGGTCCTTTTCATTATGTCTGAATATTTTGTATGCCATTATGTCGCTTTAATATTGGCATGTATGCACCTATGGTGGTAGACGTTTCATATAGAAGTCCCATTGATGCAAATGAGGTATTACAATCGATTCCGTCATGCGCTGTATGACGTAGTGCAGTAGTGCTTGACGGAATGAATGGCAATACCTCATTTGCAACAATGGGACTTCTATAGACCAGTAAACAGCAATGTTTGTAAACATATTAGGGCCTGGTATCTTGAAATAGGTCGGCCTGACTGTTACACACTGGGCAATTGTATCTGTTAGAGTTTTTTAAAACTCTAACAGATACAATTGCCCAGTGGCCATAACGATTCGCAGGAATGGATTCGCAGGCAACAAAGGAAGTGACGTAGGATGTTAACTGGTCTATATGAAACGTCTACCCTTATGGGATCCTGTCAAACGACCATTAAATCAAACACCGTCAAAAGATGGCGCCATTAAAATGTAATAAGTATCCCAGACGGTGTGCAACATGCAATTTTACCGACCGCGGGTAGTGTTCCATGTGTGATCCAATGTATGTAAATTTCTGGCCTCTTGTTGCAGTATGTGCTTTATTCCGTAATCAAGATAGGTACAACGAAATTGAATGCAAGACGTCAGCCAATTTGACGATCAGATAGGAAATAGCCACGGGTGGTCCTATGGTTCTTACCTGACCTTATTTAGTGAACATTATTTACAGGTGAGAGCACGTTTAGCCCAGTGGGAAGGCGCAGGACTCATCATTAGACCCTTTGTTGTTGTGAGTTCGATCCCCGTCGTGGCCATATATTCGTGTCCTTGGGCAAAACATTATTTTTAGATTGTCCCACTACACCCAGGTGTAAATAGGAGAGTTGTTAGGGGCAATCATACCGTGCGGCGTTATACTTGGCTGTCGAGTTTTCATTATGTGATCGCAGAAAATATGATATATCCTAGTGATATCGAAATAAATGTAGAGCGCTTTGAGACTTAATTGTCGGTGATGTCTTTTTTTTTTGGTCCAGGCTAAGGTGTATCGACCCTAACAATTAGATGATGATACTAAAATCTAGGCAACTTGATGCTGAGAAAAATAGGAACAAAAAGGAAAATAAGCTATGGGAGGTAGAGGTTGCCCATGACAAATAATCAGTTCACCATCACCACCAGGTCACCAAACATGTTAGAAATGATTTAATGGCTAATATCAACTAAGATTAGAACACATTGTTTCATATTATAGCAGTAAAGCAGTCAAACACACACACACACACCCACCCACCCACACAGACTCGCACACACACACACAAAAGAGCGCGGACGCGTGTACAAGAATGGGGATCAGAATTGATTGTATAGGCATTGTGTGTGGAATGTTACCTTAAGAAATGTAGGGTATCAGCATTTAAAAGTGCCTACAGGTCAATTAATCGGTTATGGATGTATTGATTACAAGCTAAATTGACACCTTTTTGAAATTAAATAGGAAACCTTGTTTTGAATACCGAGGTCCTTTAGATGAGTTGGTGTTAAAATGATCCACGTTTTAATAGAATCATTATTAAATCATTAACGGCAATGCCAGTCTCCAGGTTATTTTACATTCCACGATCATGCCCATTCAGGTCATTTTGGTCTATTCCGAGTGACAAAAAGGTGTGATTTCATTCTTGTCGGGAAAGGGGTGTCCACATGAAGTGCGTTGAGTCTGTCTGTTGTTCTGGTTCATTTGTTTTTTATGAACAGCGCCCGCACGTGTTTAAGTTATGGTCCTGATGTCATGAATTTAGAGTCTGTATGATTGACAGTCACGCCGCACGCATTGTTTTTAGCACTTACCCAATAGCATAATTACAAGGTCACAAACTGACAAAGGTCCCTATTGAAATTGTTATACAACT
Source organism: Ophioderma brevispina (assembly GCA_023653785.1). NCBI lineage: Eukaryota > Metazoa > Echinodermata > Ophiuroidea > Amphilepidida > Ophiodermatidae > Ophioderma > Ophioderma brevispina. The sequence goes on from JAMKCH010075266.1 coordinate 47,314, forward strand.
CATTTTAACCTTTTGTCGCATATAACAAATTTGCCTTATTATAGTAATTTAAATAATGACCATTAACTAGGACTCAATTTTAGACTTGCTATCAATATCTGCAGCCCATTAAGTGTATTATTTCATTAACCACTTTTCTTTGGTCAAGCAGATTTTCTTCTTCGGTTGGATCCATGGCACCCCTTGTCGTTCCATACTGAGAACCTGTACCCTTAAAGGTACCCACTGATGCAACATATCATTTATCTGGTCCAAAAGGAAAGGCCATCGTGCAAACATACCTTAATCCAATACTTATTTAAATCCGATTTACCATTTAAGGAGAGCGATAATTGTCTGTATTCAAAAGCCCATGGTTACTTACCAATATATTTACTGCGAAAAGTAACAAACTTATAGTTATGCTTACTTCTTACAATTATTGTGTAATGCGTATGCTCAGGAATAGTTAAACTATAGATGAGTGACCTATGAAGTCACTTGTTGACATTCAGGACGCCCTCTGTTGTTTCTGGCAGGCAAAATATTACGTAGTTTCTGTGACAGACCACATAAAATTGTTAATAAATTAATTGCCGAATCTTTTCTGATCTAAATTGGTCACAAACTTAATGAAGCGGTAGCAATTAGATGGTAGGTTGATAAGAAAGTTGTTATTATTTAATTCGAAACAAAAGTTACAGCAAAAAACAAGGGAATTTCCCAGCAAAGTTATATGCTTTGCCTGCCCCGTTTTCTCTTACACCAACAGGGGGCTCCATAAACATAAACAAAGTCACTCATCCTATATGGTACTGTTAAACGACCATCCAATCAAACACGTCAAAAGAATGGCGCCAATAAAATATAATAGTATCACCAGACGGTGGCCAAATGCAATTTTACGACCGCGGGTAAGTGACTCATGTGTGATCCAATGCAAATCTGGCCTCTTGTTGTAGTATGTGTGTTTTTTTTTATTCCGTAATCAATGCCAAAAACGTCACAACAAAATTGGGTGCAAAAACGCAAGCCAATTCCACGATGATAGGGAACAGCCAATGGTGGTCTTATGGTCTTATTCGTCTTACTCGACCTTGTTTAGTGATCATATTAAATCATTAACGGCAATGCCAGTCTCCAGGTTATTTTACATTCACACGAATCATGCCCATCCTGTCATTTTGGTCCATCGCGTGACAAAAAAGGTTGTATTTCATTCTTGTCGGGAAAGGGTGCCCCATGAAGTGGCGTTGTTATCATTCTATTTGTGCGGTTGGGAACAGCGCCCGCATGTTTAAAGTTGTGTTGATCTGGTGTCAATTTATGCCATATATTGACTTTAAAACATTTTTATATGGACTCTTAAAAACTTTTGAAAATTTTGGTGTGCAATTTTGGTGTGTGTGTGTGTGATAAAATTTGGTGAGATTTGCCTACATTGGACATGTGGAATCTGACAACTTTTGTACCAAGATATTTCATGATTTGCAGCGGGGATACACAACATCACCATCGTCCAGTACCTGCTTCCAGATATTACTTTTGATGTGTACCAGTTAATATTTTTGATTGTTTATCATCTGGACGCAGTTGTATTTATTCAACCATTTTGATGTGAAACTTATCAGTGACATTGTATAATCATTTACCAGTTTTAAATTCCTATGTTCTCTGCCATGCCCAAACTCAGCTTCTGGAGAACTATATTCTTTGTTATCATACAGTTTGTTATTCATATATACATCTAAGCCTCTTCATCAGTATTGTTCCATCTTGCCCTCAAATACGTTGATGAATTACCAGATCCAAGGTACATACTTATTCTGTACGTGCGCACAACGTCGGCCCATCTTGATCTGCTATGCTCAGCCTCCTCTCAGTAAATGATGACTTCGTTACGTGTATCATCCTCATCACAACTTGAATATAGTCAGAAAAAGGGCTAATCAATGATCCAAGTGTTCTACAAAGCTGCTCACCATGGCTTCCAGTTGTGATTCTGCGGCTGCTTCAGTCAAATCATATCGTCACGAATCTTCCAAACAGGCCGATCGACCAAAAGCACATTCGAGATATCGGCGATTGAAGTTTTTGAAGATTATGAACTGCAATCTAAAATTTGAAACATGTTAGGAAAATGGTTTTATGTGGACATTGTGGACATTTGGAACGTTCTTCATTTTGACGACGCTTTCCATTCAAGATCCTTTGTTTTCTTTGTCAAATTTAATTACAAACTGATTGGTATGTTTGCAAACAAACTGACAAACAATGCACTGGTTGCTATGTCAAAGGAGACGAATGCACATGCGCTTTTGGTACTCAAAAAAAGAGTCGTTCGATCGCCGGAGGCGGTGGTATTCAACAGTTGAAAACTATTTTGGCCTTGCGGAGGGCGCTAGAATGACTATGCTTTTGTACGGTGTTCTAAGGTGGGTCTTGTCTCTTACAGGCAAAATTATGTTGCCAGTGAAGATAGAGAAAGAGGAAATGATGAGGTTCTACAATTTTTATTTTGTATAAGAATTGATTAATCAAATATTTAATACTCATGTTAAAATATATTACATCAAAAGACTATACAGTTAAGTTGAATGGAAACCTGTAAAAGATGGATTTACAGGGTTGTGTTGGAAGAATTGCTGCCAGAATTTTCTTGTTTAAAGTTTATGCATGTTTCTGGTAAACATTTAGTACTTAATCGTATATTGAAATTCATAATACTGAATGTACGTAATGTTGATTCTCGACAAAAGCGAATAAAAGCTCCAGTGTTAGTCGTGTTATACGCTGGTAAATTGGACAAAATTTAGTATTTTGCTGTATTTCAAATTGTAGCATCGGCCCACAGTGTAAGTACCTTAAGGACCCACGGTATGTCTAGCGTTTGAAACCCTGGGTTTTGGAATTTGGAACATATTAAAGAACTGTCATAAAAAGTTAAGTGGAAGAAAGTGTGATTTTATCTGTTTATTGCTTGAAGGTGTATATTTTATACTTGTGTATAGTAAAAGGAATCAAAGATCACTAGGTTATCAAGAAGAAAGCTTATCTTTACTATCAAAGTCATTGATATTGGTATTAATTTACGAGCGTTCGGACGAAAATCACTTTAATTCTAATGATCGACACATACCAAACACGTGTTTAAATGAATTACTGTATTGTTCAGTACAATTAAACTAAAAAAACGCTTTAATCATATGGGAATCTTTTACATTTATAGTTTAGAAAACTTTCGTAGTCCAACTGAAATAAAGACAAGATTCATGTAGGCTTACTACCTTCAAGTAACGAAAATCATAGTAATGGTATATTGACAATTTAGGTGTCAAAATGACGATCTTAAAACTCGGAAAAAATAAACGACTCGGAGTGTATATCCGAATTACATTTGAAATGAAATTGATATTTCCATGGATATGATTTAATTTTTGCCATCAAACAGATCATTGCGTATTATATTTCACGTTTGGAGTCATAGCACTTTTAGATTAGTTGCTCTTATCCTTTCTGTTGTTGAAAACTTTCTCTGAGTAAAAAAAACTAACCATTTTGAGGTTAAGATGGCAGTTTGCCGACAAGACTTCTGACGTTTGATTTCAATTCAAATTGCCATATTTCTGATTATCAAAGGGGTATTTATTGAAAATGCAGAATGAGAATTTTCTCATGTTAAACATCTTTCTTTATTGGAATTGAAAGGAAAATAATTTCCTGTATCTACTCAATAAGCGTAATCGGATTGCATTCAATTTTATTGAACAATTTCAATGAGTAATCTTTTAAGTTACCATTAATCATGTATTTTAATTGAGATGGCTGAAAATGTGAATGATAATTTGTCTACATGTACTCAAAACCACATTACTTTATTGCGCTTATTTATATATTAAACACAGATAAATTATCAAGTTAGTGAAATTATTAATCAACTAAGTTGCTAGATGTGGGAAAATATAGGAAAGAAAAGAGTCAAAACGAAAAAGATTTTGATGTTCTTTGTTTTACATTGCATTCTTGATTTTAACCCTCGACTACCTAAGGGGGGGATGGTTAGCACCCCTTCAGGTTTCCCCGGCTAGCTAAAGCCCCCCTTTTTTGTGCCAGATTATTTAATGTAATTGTCAATTGACATATTTCGCTCCTTTTTATCCACAACAAACATCCACCGGGGTAGAGGAAAGATAAAGGTGATCCTGCAAAGAAAAGGTTAGGAATATCACATTTTCATGATGGGAAATGACTAGTTTTATACAATGAGAGCATTTTAGTGCTATAATAAGGTGTCTGGGTCGCTAAAATTGCGAAATATCAATTTCCACCCTATATTCAGTATTTTCGCACTTTCCTCAACACATGACGTCATCGTGACGTCATAATGGGAATTTGGTACTTATTTTGGTACAAATGGAAATAAGAAACGCTAAGCTATCCTTTGGTACCAAATTTACAGGAATCGGGTGTTCAGTAAATCACAGGGGGTGGTAACCACCCCACCTCCTTCGGGAGTTTTGCTTAAAAATGGCTCGGGTAGACGAGGGTTAATTTGGCTGCAAATTAATCATTTAAGTAACTTTTAAAACAGGTAAGCCTCTCTACTATGAACTAGGAATCAAACCTGGGACCCCTCTGATATGAACCCAAATAGCTAATAACCACGATACTATGCTACCATAAAGGGAATATATAAGAACATTGAATTTATGTATATACATTATTTTCCTTTCAAATTAATATATTGTAAATTAAAATGGACAAATATCATACCAAAACGTGAAAGGGTTTCAACAAGAGGTTTTTGAACTATTTATAAAAAAAATTGAAGTGAAAATAGGCTACTACATTAGTGCTTGTTTATGTCCTTTCTGGGGTTAAAAATTATCTTGTTGTTATAACTTTGGAATTACCAACTTAGCTGATTTGAATCTTTTACTTTATTACAACTTCAACAATCAAGTAATTTGCAGCAACAGGTGTAAACTGATTAAATGTTACTATACTTTGCAAATTTTACCGTACTTAATACATGTATGATTTGTGTTATAACTTTTCAAATGAAATAAGGGTATTTGTGAATTATTCTCATGAAACGTAATATTGCATCATTACAAATAAAAGATCCTTTAACTATATGTCTAAAAACAATAAATAATAAAATAAAATAAACTAACTGGCGCGATTCAAACTGATAAACGTAGGCTCCTTTTTGCCGTTGAACTCATCAGCCCGGATCATCGCTTAGACAGTCCAAGACTCTTACAATCTACGTCCTGGTAAGACTCATGCACAAATGCAGTAATTTGTTGTTTATACCACTACTACTGCCATCTTTGTATTTACGAAATACCGTGCGCTTCACAGTAAAAACAAAGGATCGAAAAGTCAATACTTGACCTAATGAAAAATATAGTACAATTACTTTTTTTGTCTCAATTCGGGGCCTATTAGACTAATTTCAGGAGAGCCTCGTATTTGAACTTTGAATAATATCAACATTTATACCTATTATGATTCTCAATTACTTATAAGATTATTTTACAGGAAATACTGTAAATCTTATAAGAAATACTGGCAGCAATTCGCCAACAAAATCCCATAAACCACAGCTTTTATAGTTTTTCATTCAATTCACTTTATATTTTACAGTTTAATGCATATGTTTACCAAAAATTACTGAATTTTCCAGTATATGCACCGTAAAAATTTGGTTGACATTTGTGGATAGGCCTACTAGTAGGATGTTCGTCCGTGTTTTTTTATTCTCTATACATTCAATCTCTGTAATATCGCCAAATATATATTTTTCAGTGTTTTGATTGACTCAGTTTTTATAGTATACTGTAATTTTCACAGTAATTATTCGGCAGAAATTGCTGTCATAAAAATACCGAAAATTTATAATGTTTTTCAGTGTGCAAAATCGTGTCAGCTACGCTACACACATTTGTATAAGATAGTAACTTCCGGACCATACCTTCGAACGAACATCCGCCCCCCCCCCCCCCCCGTGTTGATCAAGCGAGGAGTGATCTCGCAGTATCCCATAATCGATAGCTCACTTCATAAGCAGCCCGTGCGGCGGTTTTCAGATACAGCAACAGACGAATGCAGATTGGTCTGTTTGGGAAGCTTTCATTTGGCGTTTGGGGATGATTCCCCAAAGTGGAAAATCTATTATATCTAAAAATTGTAATGTTATTTTTGCTCAATATTTGGTATATGAAAAGAGCTTGCGATATAGTACATAATATGCAAAAAACTCAATTTCGCCCAAATGGTCGATTGGCCTGTTTTTTTTTGGGAAAGAACTCAGGACTATATAGTCATACGCCAAGCGGGACGAATTTGTCAACGGATTTGGACTATATCCATTAACCCAAGTTTTAAAATACAATACTTGTCATAGTAGTGGGAGCAATACTTGGGTCAAACATATCGTTTATGTAACCCACTAAAATCTCAGCTTTGACACCTTGGTAGTTAGTATGGACCCTCTACATCCATGCAAGATAGTTAGTGGCGTCAAATTGTGGTGTCACTTTTTTTCAATAGGGCCAATTTTAGTTTACCAGGGTCAAAACTTTTAAATTACTCCACTCGTGTGAAAGGTATGCCATATTGGTGTCCGTCTAGTCCTAAGGATTACAAAAATGTAATAGTTTGTAATACCATCTATGACCATTGGTTTTAGAGTTATTGGGTAAAATGGCAAAAAGGGCACAAAAGGTCAATTTCCATGTGTACAGGGGTCAATCAGAAGTTGCTCCAATTTTGGTAAAATGAAACAAATTGTTCCTCTACTTAATGTGGTCAAAATGGATATTTTGTAGCATATGCATGCATAGTTTATCATGCTATGTGGACAAAAAGGTCATGGGGCAACATAATCCAATTGGCATGACTCTTTTGACCTTTATCTCGTAATAAACATTTACATAATCAAAACATACCTTTTTTGGAGTCCTCATTCGCTCGGCATATTTGCAAGCATTTAAATCTAATCAGAGTACTTCCATGTTTTTCCCCTGTAACAAATGGAGTACACCTGGCACCCGGCCTTCCATCATGGCCGGTCACGTCTAATTTTCTCCTCCGCCGAACCCGGCTTTTATTAATGATATAATCACACCACGATGAGGATATAGCTGCCAAACATCAGTATAGCCTTCGTAATATATACCCCTGCCTATGAACCTCAAACCAAATACTAATGCTGACTGTGAAGTTATAATCGAAACTAAATCCAGGTAAACAACACGCAGACAACAGCAATATGGCGGAAGCCAAGTGATAACTTATCCAATGCCAAACTAAAGCTATAATGTTAATAATGGAAACAATGTGAACAAACGATTAGACGAGTTACAGCAAGAGTAGACACGCCTGAATGTTCTGTTGAAAATAACGAACAAAATAAAAGGTCTGGAAGAATCGATGTCATGCAGCGAGGCAACAATAACTGATGCGATAGAGACAGTGATTAGCAACACAGAGGATATAAATCAAATCAGAGAGGGCCCTGTAAGAAACATCAAAGAACATTGATGAATCTAAAGAGGATTTGATGAGAACTAGTACTGAAGGAGCTCCACGACCGCTCAACTCACCCTGTTTGCTGTATGGTTTCCTTTCGACCAGTTTAATATAATGAGAGCATTTTAGTGCTATAATAAGGTGTCTGGGTCGCTAAAAGTGCGAAATATCAATTCCACCCTCTATTCAGTATTTTCGCACTTTCCTCCAACACATGACGTCATAGGGACGTATAATGGGAATTTTGGTACTTATTTTGGTACAAAGGGACATAAGAAACGCTAAGTATCCTTGGTACCAAATTTACAGGAATCGGGTGTTGAGTAACGAAAATCAAAGGGTGGTAAACCCACCCCACCCTCCTTCGGGAATTTGATTAAAAATGGCTCGGTAGACGGAGGGTTAATTTGGCTGCAAATTAATCCATTTAAGTAACTTTTAAAACAGGTAAGCCTCTTTTACTATGAACTAGGAACAAACCTGGGACACTCTGAATGAAACCCATAGCTAAATAACCACGATACTATGTTACCTTATATACAGGGAATTTATAAGAACATTGAATTATGTATATACATTATTTTCCTTTCAAAATTAATATATTGTAAATTAAAATGGACAAATATCATACCAAAAAGTGAAAGGGTTTCAACAAGAGTTTTTGAACTATTGAAGCATGAAGTGAAATAGGCTTAACATGAGTGCTTGTTTTTTTTATGTCCTTTCTGGGTTAAAAATTAAGAAAACAGTATTATTCACATAAGTAAACTTTATGTTTTAATTTTTTACTTTATTACAACTTACAACAATCAATTAATTGCAGCAACCTAGTGTAAATGAAGTAAATGTTACTATAGTTTTGTGGAAAAACAATTTACCGTAATAATACATGTATGTTTTTTATACTTTTCAAAGAAATAAGGGTATTTGGAAAATGATTCTCATGGAAACGTATAAGTTGTTTAATTACAAAATAAAAGATCCTTAACTATTATGTCTAAAAACAATAAATAACAATATTAAAAAAACTCAATGGCGCGATTCAAAAACTGACGGCTCTTTTTGCCTGTGTTCATCGCCCGGATATCGCTTAGACAGTCAAGAATCTTACAATCTACGTATGTAAAGAACTCATGCAGCTAAAATGCATAATTTTTGTTATACACTACTAAACATGCATCTTGTATACGATTAATAACGTGCGTTCACAGTAAAAAACAAAGGATAGAAAAGTCAATATTGACCCAAAATGATAAAATTAAAAAAATAGTTCAAATTTACTTTTTTGTCCAATTTCGAGGCCTATTACAACTAAATTTCGAGAGGCTCGTATTTGAATTTGAATTAAGAACACATTGTTATACCACTATGGATTCAAGTATAAGTTATTTACAGGAAAAGACTGTAATTTATAGTAAAATACTGGAGCAATTCGGCCAACAAAATACATAAACAAGCTTTATATTTTAATTCAAATTCACTTTTTTTTTACAGTTTAATGCATATGTTGTACCAAATTAACTGCAATTTACAGTATATGCACACCGTAAAATTTGGTTGACATTGTGGATGCTACTAAGTTATGATGTTCGTCAGGGTTTTTTTTAGTCTCTACACATTCACAATCTCTGTAATAACGCAACAATATATATTTTCAGTGTTTTGATTGGAATCAGTTTTGACAGTATAATGTTAATTCAACAGTAATTATTCGGTAGAATTGCTGTCAGTAACATACTGAAAAAATTTCAATATTTTTCAGGTGGCAAAATCGTGTCAGAAAGTACACACATTGCTACTAATATAAAACTTCGACCAGACTTAGACTCCCCCCCCCCCCGTGTGATCAAGCGAGGAGATGAATCCGCAGATCCATTATCGATAGATCACTTAATAAGCACGTGCGGCGGTTTTCAGATACAGCAAACAGAGAATGCAGATGGTCTGTTTGGAAGACTTTCATTGGCGTTTGGGTATGTCCCCAACGTGGAAATCTATTAATCTAAAAAAATTGGAATGTTATTTTTGCTAATATCTGGTATATGAAAAGAGCTTGTGAACTATAGTATATAATATGCAAAAAAACTCAATTTCGCCAAAATGGCGATTGGCTGTTGGAGACTCATGACGAATGTATGTATGTATGTACTGTATGTATGTATGTATACATGGATGTAGGTATGTATGATGATATGTATGTATGTATGTATGTATGTATGTATGTATGTATGGGTATTGTTTGGACTTACAAGAGATACATTATGAGTGTATTTTCAAGTATAAAGAGACATTCGGAGTGAATTTCATTGTGGGTGATTTTCTCATTGTGGGAGTATTTTTAATAGAGTTACTATGTTACGAATTGTCTATAGGAATAAACTGTAATTAGTTATTGAGGTTTATTCCGTAACAGAGTAGAAAAGAGGGATTTTTCTAGTTAGAAATATAGACCTGCGGCGCAATCCTCGTAGTAAGAAAAGGTGAGAAAACTAGAAACAAAAAAAATGAAAAAAAAAACTGAAACCAAATCTAAAAAAAATGTCTCAAAAAAAGTGTCTTTTTAAGAGAAAAATCTCAAAAACTATAATAGTTTGAAATTGTTCCTTATATAGTTTTGAAAAAGTGTATTTTTCTGAAAAAATGTCTAAAAAAGTGTCTTTAAGAGATTTTTCAGGAAAATCTCCCACAATGTAGCTCTGCAAGTTTGTATGGTATGCGGTATGGTATGTGTGTATGTGTGTATGTATGTATGGTGTATGTATAGAGGTATGTATGGGTAATATGTAAGTTTTTCGCGCATAACATCTTCACCCACCCAAACTCCAGAGGCCAGATTGTGCACAGCAGAGACTTGTATGTATCGTAGGATTAATGGTCACATACCCAGGTCAAAGGTCATAGGGGTAACTTGTGCAGAGAGTGAAGGAATAAAATGGATCGCGAAAAGAGACTAGTGGTTCGAGAACCGCCTGTCTACAACCTTCTGTGACAAGTGTATGGTCATTCGATTATGGTCATTTAGATATTTCCTCATGAGTTCATAACAAACGAATTGAGCATTTTATTGTTCAAAGTTGAATCATATTCAATGTGTTGAAGTTACACAATCATCCCCGACAATGACTTTTGACACGGTACAATTTAGATAGAATGGACACAAAGAGGTTCTATATAGATAGAGGGCAAAAAGTTACGTAATCTTTAGAAATTCACAGTCTCGTGTTTGCGACCACAAAGAAAACCTCGAGTACACAATAGAAAAGCAATGGCTGCCTCCGCTTCTTCACATACTGTGGGTGCCGCTTTGCATTGATACACTAATCGGTAGTGATTAAAATTAATGTATGTAGTAGAGGTGGCCAGGTGTATAATAAGTGTACCTGGATCATTGTGCTTCGATATCTTTTTCCATATGGCAATGCGCGCTTAGGTGAAAAGATGTATCATTGAGGCGGTTTATTTAAAGTCAAGAAGACTGAGTGTCAGTCATTCGTTGTGGTGGCATTGGTAGGACAAAAATTTAACCCCCCAATAGCACCCAACATCCAACAATGCTATTTTGGCGGATTGTTTGTATCGAATTGACATTAGATAAGGATAAGGACCTAGCCTCAGTGTGCATTCGACCGGATAATCGCACGCGACCGTAGGGTCAGTGCAGAGCACGAGAGCCGGAGGGATCGAGTGCTGCCTGCACTGACCCATACGGTTCAGTGCATTATCCGTCGAGTGCTGAGGCGTGGTCCTTTCCGTAATTACTTTGAGAAACAATAGCATCAATCATTACATTAACATATATTAACGTAAGGTTTATCTAAATTTTGAGGTAGTTTTAAATAATTAAAAACACTTCTATACTCAACATGTCCAAAGTTATACTTTATAAAATAGTGCCAAAAGACCTTGACGTAATACATTGTTGATTAGTTTGTTTTGAAAAAATATTGGAAGGTGCGGAAAAATCAGACTCTCTAGGACGTTTAGAGTGGCTAATCTTTCTCGCACCTCCCTGGCAGTTTCAAATCAACCCATTAGTGATGAAACGCGTCAATGAAAAGTGAAAAGAAGATAGACTTTTCGCACTGAAGGCCCTTACTTTTTTCCAAACAACAACCCATCAGTGACGATTGCATATAAATGCATATGAATTTTCTTCTACCAATTCCATGCCCACTGTATGATGTTAAAGACCAACGCAGACATGTATGAAAACATGACTGGTGTCTGCATTGAAAACAATTTATTTGTTGGGTTTCTTGAAGTACACATAGAGACTACTTCTCATGGCCTACTTATTATTAACATGATATAGTCCATTTCTCTACCTCCGTGCATGGGATGTCATAACCTTGACGCAGCTTGTACTCACGCGTCAATGTATGCCATCTTGTGCTAGAGTGTAAAACGCCGTCGCTTTAAAGCAGTGGCGTGCGGTTTACTGTGCGCCCTCAATTCTCCCGCGGACGTCACGTCACAGAGGTAGGGAAGTTCAATATAGCAGCTAAACTTTCGGTAAAGGCTTTCCTAATTTGACAAATTATAACATAAGGAATTTTATAGTTAAGATCAATATTTTATGCAAACGTCGTTAAGTAAGATATACGGCGTTTCGGAAAGAACATCACAAATCCACATTATTTTGAAGTCTGCGCACGTGATTCATTCTAATACTTTAACCGAGAACCCAATTTTTTTTCAAAACACATAATTAAGTTAAGAACTGACACCATAGATTGTAGATAGTAAGTTCGTAGAGGGTATAATATACGATGCAGGCAGGTTTACTTGGATATATGCGCCATTACGTCGATAGTCAATGATTGACGGTATTTCTAGTAGCTAATAGGAGTTGTGACTTGTGTGACCCGCGTGCATTATCTGATGCCGCGTTCATTATCTGATTACCCTTGCATAATCTGATGACCCGTGCATTATCTGACAGAGCCAGTGCATTCCGGGAAAAATAATGCACGCTGAAAACATAGATAATCTAACACGAGCAGTATATGTGTGTATACAATCAACCCAACTGATAATTATTTCCGTGCAATATTCAAAATGTCAGCGCCCATCACGGACGAACTGGTTTTGAATGCGTTTCACACCCCCTTGGTGGACTCAGATCGCGCATGATTGGATCCAGAGATATTAATATCGGCGTTTCGAGTG
>JAMKCH010075266.1:62500-67845 GCA_023653785.1 Ophioderma brevispina
TCTAAGCTAATGCTACCAGCGCCAGTGTGTGACCACGTTAGATCAGGAAAGATTCTGCACGAGTAATTTATAACCAGATTTTATGTGGTCTGTCCAGAAGAAACACTGTAATATTTTGCCTGCCAGAAAACAAAGAGGGCGTCCTGAATGTCAACAAGTGACGTCTTAGGTCACATCATTATTTGCTTCCCAACATAACCTGTCTGGCGTCAAAATGACGTCAAAGTAAGTTCACCATTGGCAAATTGGTCTTTCCACAGGCACACATCATCAGAGTATAAAATGAACAAAAAAAAGAATTTTGCAATAAAAAAGTAGGAATATATGGGTTTCATGGGGGTTTTGGCCACCAAAGGATATGGAAAATGACTAGTTTTTAATCAACAGTCTAATTTTAGAAGCCATACAGTGCACAATATTAAAACCACAAACAGAAGCTAATATTATAAAGGGCTAATTGCAGTTATTAGTTTATAGGGCGAATAATGTGCGCGAGGTCGGAAAAACTAAATAATGGGCCCCATTTTTTAATTTTTTTCGCCCCAGGATACATATGAGCCCATAGATGATACTACAAAACTTTATTTCTTTCCTATTAAATAAAACAACTTAATTTATTTTTGTCTGTTTGTTCGTTTAGGTTTTAAGGTAATATGCCCAATGTGTGTGTCGTTGTATTGCTGATAAATGAAAATAAATATAGGAAAATGCATTAGAGGCTCTCCCCTCCATTATTGCAGAAAATGGGGCGTAAACTGACCAATCACTGAATGCTGCATTTTTCAATAATGGGTAGTAGAGGTAATAGAACCACTCCAAATTTGAGGGGTCCATTCTCAAATGTTCCATATTCTCCAATTCCAAAGAGGAAAAATCTGGACGATTCACCGCAAAAAGTGACGGTCGGTTTTTTTTTTAGCGTTTATTTTTCTTGTTAGATCTAGGAGCAATTTCCTCCATTTTCAACAGTGTATTTCAAAGCAGCTAAGGGAGCGTAGGGATATAGAAGATTGTTAAAAGACAGCTTTTCCCAACACTGATTCGCTAACACTACATCAGCAAGCTGACGGCACATGATTCACTCTAAAAAGAAAAAAATTTGAAGGTCCAAGATACAGTTTTCAAACTGCTTATTCAGCGCGTTTGCCTAAGTCATCCATACTACGCAACTGCACAGTAATACGGACACATAATTCTAATAGATTGAAACGAACCGTTCAAGGGTACAGTATTGTTGATCGGGATTACAAATAAGTTAGTTTGGACGGTCTTCTTTTCAGTAATTGTGCACAGCTTAAAGGGGGGATGGCCCGAATTAAGGTATATGAAGTTTCATCTTAACAGATTGGCCCCACTCCAAGACCCCATCTGTAACGTTTCGTGCAGAATTTCCCAATATGTTTTGATTTTGTTAAGCCACGTAGAAGATACCATGTTAAAATTAATATTGGTCGCCCAAAAATGGGGCACATTTTCGCTCAAAACTTCCAAATGAAACCATCCTTTGGCTCTAAGATTCACAGGGTAAATGAGAAAAATAGGAGCTTTATTCTGATATTGAAAATGTTGACCACTTCCGGTTAAAATTCTCTGTGCGTTGGGGACAAGGCTTGTTGGAAATAGGGCCATGGACCTTTAATATTCTTCAAGAGGACAAGAATGGTTTTCCCACAATACATTTCTTCCAATACAGTTTTGCACTGGTTGTCACATGAGTTATCGTTGCAAAAAAAAAGTACCTAAATAAACAGAGTCTCCTGATATTGTAATTTAAAACTTCTTGTTTATTATGACTCCTGGAAAACCAGTGAAAAAACTGCATTGTGGGAAGAACACGATCACTCCTTCTTATCTGTGATAACTGCATAATAACGTATAGATCTGTGCGTTTCCGCCTTAACGTACCATAAAATGTAAAATGTGAAAGTATGCTCATATGTTTGCTTTTCTACAGATTTATTCAGATGAGTAAGCTAATCCGGGCCGCGTGTATTGGGGTGTATTGGGAACAGTTAGGGGTTTTCAACCTACTCTTATTCTAAACTGACTGCGGTGTATATGTACTCTCTGTTTTGACTCTCTGTACATGGGACCGACGGATTAACATCCTCTCCGAAGGTTGGGAAGTTTCATGATTTATTTGACCAATTCCAAGTGAACCATGGAGAAGAGTGGTATTCCTTTTTAATTCAAAGCTGGTATATAGATCAGATTCAGAATTGAGTACCAGGATAAATGCCAGCAAGTGTCCCCACTGGGATTCGAACCCGGGTAAATTTGCGTCACAGGCAAGCACCATAACCAATAGGGCCACGCTCTCCCACTACAATTATATAATTTGATTCGTGTGTTTTTGTGTTTTATATATTAGGATAAAATCTAGTTGAAAAACATTATTATGAAGCGGAATTTATGGAGTGCATGCTAGCTATGACTGGTAAGCGGCGCGGCGGATATTTACACGCCACACGTTATTTCTAGTTTAATAAAACGCCCGTGACAAAACGGTGATTTTTTTTTATCGAAGTATGCAATGTGTGTTGAAGTAGAGAAAGATGTAAGTCTGACACAGCTGCTAAGACTTTTAGCAGGTGCATAATAGGCATGGACGATAGGGGATATTCAAAAAGTAAAATGGTAAATCTTCCAGAGGTTTATGAGAATTACGGTAGCCGTTTTACAAATAAAAAGTAATAACGAGAGCGAAGGATCCGGAAAGGTACGCACTTATCGTTGACTTTACACGCAGTCTCACGCTCATATGAAAAAAAAACAGGATCTTTTGTAAATATAGGTGAGTATGAATATAAACAGCTTTAACCCATCGGGTTTCCCAGTGAACGTATTAATTTTTAACAAGTTCATGTAATAAATGCAATTAATAAGAAATTAAGGTATATAAATGTTTATATTTGCTGAGATATTAATCCATAAAGCGAACAGATAACCTGCATTATTCCTCTTCTGTAGTTTTGATGCCATTGACTATGATAAAATAAAAGTTGGGAGTACAATTAACGCCCATATGTATGGCAAGCGGATTGAACCAGAACCCCGACTCGGTTTTTCGCTCGATATTTTTTTAATTGAAAAACTTTTCAAAATGACAGATTGTCGATTTTTTTGGCAAAAACCTCGCTGCTAAAAACGTGTTTCGGCATCCAATTTTGAAAATACATTAAAAATGAATTCCAATAACTGTATCTGAACCGAAGTGGGTCATTCTAGTTTTTTAACGTGTTTGTTTTGCACGTGTATCACGTGTGCATACTATCAATTTTGTTTTCATCCAGATGTCTTTCGATATCTGGATAACCGCATCGTTTGAACTCTTCTACTAACATCAACTCCCTATTTTTTCCCGGCTTCTTTCGAGAGAATCCAGCGATCAAACATTTGCTCCTTTACATGGGCAAATTCTTCATAGGACTAATTATCCTATTTCCGACGAGACTTGAATTTTTGCTGTATGCCTCTGGCACCAAATCATATGCTTTGAGCACTGCCTGCTTAACATCATCATAATCACTACATCTCTCTAAGGACATGGCCGAAAATATATCTTGGGCTTTACCAATGAACACTGACTTAGCAACACGGTCCAAGATTCCTTGGGCCATTTCAAGCTATTGGCAATTTTCTCAAAATACAAGAAGTACTTGTCTACTTCTTGTTCCTGAAATTTTTGAACTAGGCGAATATTTTTTCCGCATTAAAACCAGAGTGCTTGGAAAATCTGGACGAGCTAGCCTGTTTTTTCTTTCTATTTTTCTAACTCTAGTTGAGCTTCAAACTCTTTCTTTCCATTTGCATTTGCAATTCCATCTCCTTTTGTCTCATTTCATTTTGCAGTTTTCATTTCCAATTCTTTTGCCTTTTGTTTCATTTCCTTTTTGTTACATTTGCATTAGTTTTCTTATAACTCAAGATCTTTCAATTTGACAGCATCACCAGTGCCTTGCTCCTGAACTTCTACTATCTAATCCAAAAACGAATCATCCCATTAATCTTCCTGAACTATGGTATCAAAGAATTTTTGATGAACAGTGATGAACTATTTTCTCATATGTTTAGCTGAGTAAGTACGAGGATCGTTATTTACCCTTCCCCCTCCCAAACAGACAATGCTGAGATACCTTCACAACACGATGAAACAATAGCCTCTGAGCAACATTGCATATGGAGAGCTAAGAAATTATTTACAACCGAAAGAGCTTAAGTGTTGCAAGACTTTTGGCGAGGATATAGTTATGAGGTGGTATAAAATTTCCGCTAACTCTTGTTAATAGAGAACGACAGGTTTAAATTGAATAGCACGTATCTTGGAGCTAACAGTTGTTTACGAATTCTACGAGTTGATCTCGATATCATTAGTCAATATTTACATGCCGTCTGCCAGTAATCTTTCAAATCTAGTTTGATTCCATAAATTCGGTTGCATGATGGCTTTGTTGGAAATCCACCTGTTTCTTGTCATCCTAGGGGATTATTTAGGTTGGCATAAAGATTGTTTTTCCCTCCTGAATGTTATGCAAACACCTGAGACGACGACAAGCTAATCCTCTCTGATCAATTTGACCCGGAACATTCAACATGAAATAAACCAGTCGCATATTCCTGACAAAGAACATTGACAACTTTTCCCCGCAAAGTTGGGCCAGTGTAAACTGCGAAAACGTCGAAATTATGAATGATTGACTTTACGAAGTAATTTATACTCCCACTCACATTGAGTAGGAGTATTGATTTTAAAAATCTCGTTCGTTCGTTTTGTGGGTGTGCATGTGGCTGATGAGACCAGTTTGAGCATGGAAAAGTTTGTGATACACAGGACATTCCATGGGAGGAGTACTGCCCAATGCTACAGAGTTGATTCTGGAATTGCGCTTCTGCCTTTTAGCCTCAGCCCTGCTGATTTTGTGAGATTCTGATGTTTGAGCACCATCATTTGACAAGGCTGCGCCATGTGGGACGACCTTGGGCTAGGCTCTTGAAGGAAGCCTTGAGAGTATCTTTGAAAGACTTCTGCCCCCACGTGAACGATTTTCTGTCTTCAGTTTGCCATAGAAGATCTTCTTTGGAGACAGTTGTGAGGCATTCTTGTCACATTACCAGCCCATCAAATCTGTGACTTCTTCAAGATGGTGTAGATAGTTTGGAAACCAGTTTGCACGAGTGAGGACTTTCGTATCTGAAACTTTGTCCTGTCATTTGATCTTCAGTATCCTTCTCAGACAGGTCAGATGGAAGTGGTGATTTTAATTTCCTATCACCACTTTTGGCGTGTTCAAAACGCAGTTTGCAAATGTTTACAAAACCCAATGACTGACGCATATTTAGCTTAT
>JAMKCH010075269.1:0-16412 GCA_023653785.1 Ophioderma brevispina
CAATTGAAAAGTTTAACTTCAATTGGAACCAAACTTCTGTCATAGGTGCACAATGGAATCCCTCATATGTTGAGGTCAAAGGTCATGTTGAAAGGTCAAAGGTCATGTGAGGTCAAGTTGAAAAATGGGCTTAAAATGTAAAATTGATCTAAATTGAAAACTTGAAGTTCAATTGGAACCAAACTTTTGTCATAGGTGCACCATGCGATCCCTCATATGTTGATGAGATCAAAGGTCATGTGCCAGGGTCAAAGGTCATGGGGTGGCCCACAGCTTATATTCTTTGAATATAGCGAGCGCGAAAGCCGAGAACCGCGAAATTCTAGTTGGTTTTATTTTTGCAACAGTTTTTTTGTATTCCATTTACTCTATCTCAACATGAAATGACAAAATTTTTCGCCTGGGGTCTAAGAAAAAAGTGAGCCGGGCCAAAATCCAAAATGGCCGCCTTTTCCCTGAAAAATCACATTTTCGGCCATAACTTTGTCATTTGTGGGTCTCTTTGTGTGGTTTTGGTGTCTAACCCTATGTTTTTGGGGTCAAAGATTCCATTTATGCAGTTAAAATTACTGTAAACAATGAAGTTATTGAATTAAGGCACATTTTTTGATAATTTTTGCCATATATAATAGGGGTGAGCTGTATTCAACGATTACCTAGAGAGACAGTTAAATTCTCCCAAGAAAAAAGGCATTCCTTAAAAAATTATCTTTATTTCAGGGAATGTTAATGTGTGAAGAGATAATTAGAACCACGTATGATTTTATAGAAAAGCCTAATTTTGCATATTTTCACATTTTCCAAAAATTGTAAACAGGCTGGCTACCCAAAAGACTGACGCACATGCAACAACTAGAACTAGAATAACCCTTTTCAATGAAAATGTAGGTACTTCCTTGGGGTACTTCTCTGGTACTGCATGAGATATATCTATTGATTTTAACACCTTTGTAGTGATCTATTTCTGTAATTAAATGTGACTTGTGTTAAGTCTGGAGAAAAGTAGTGTTAGAAACTATAATTTTCCCACTGTTACATAATGATAAATTTGATAAAACCTAGACACAGAGTGATTGATTGCTTAGGAAATGTTTGTTGATGAAGGCACTCTTGAGGAAATTATAATTTGAAAAAAAAAACAATTTCTGAAGCTTAAAATTATCTGGGACCGGTGGTCCCGTGGTCCCATGGATTTTGTAGGCCTGCACAGAACGATACACACACAATACCAAAGTAATCCATAATGACACAAAAATATACCGAACCTGTTCCATCACTGCACTAAAAGGCTGGACAATATTTTAAGGTTTACAAGACAAGCACAGTAAATACTGGCCCCACATAACCATGAAATGACCTTTGACCTTCACATCTGTACCCACATAGGTTATAGACCACTAACCTGGCTGCCATAATGAAATAAAATCTTGGATGGGTTACTTTCTTGTATGGCATTTGAAAAAAACTACTTTAAAAATAAAACCTACAAAACCGGAAAAACTACTTCAACAGACTCACAAATGCCAATAGGCCTATAGAACTACAGCAAACAGCTCTTTTCAGAGCCACCCGATTTTCCAAACTTCATTATTTATAGCCTGCTTAAACATTCAACACTAGTGATATAATTCAATACCTTTTCTAATCCTCTATTTTGCACTATACACTCAAAAGAGACTTCTACAAAAAAAAACAGACCTCTGTCAGCCATTTTTTTTACCTCATAACCCTCACATAGGCCTATATTCTGTAAAAATCTCTTCACACATCATAACATTCCTTGAAATAAGATCATTTTTTAAGGAATGCCTTTTTCTTGGGAGAATTTAACTCCATCTCAAGGTAATCGTTGAATACACCTCGCCCCCATTATCCAGAGAGTCACCCAACAATGTGATGCAGATGTCTGCAGGGACCTCTACAAGATCAACAAATTATCCAAAAAAGAGATGATTGAGAACCTTATTGTGCTTGTTGGGGATGATTGTCAAGCAGAGGAAGCAGTGGTATTTCCATGTGAGAAGGAAATACTGGAAACATTGAAGGGTGCCCAAGAAGCAGAGACTGGAATGTCTCACGCTCAAGAACCTATGTTCCAACCTAACCAACCACTTGCTGTTATTTGGGAAGAATTAGGCACCAAAAGATGGTACATTGGGTTTTACTTAGAATAACAATGGGATGGAACTTTCTGTGTGGACCACCTGATACGTGCTGGTTCCGGAGATGGAATCTGGCAGCGATCACACAGGACTGATGACATTCAGGACACTACAGAGCAACAGATTGTGCCAGTGGCTGTGTCAGGAACCTGGAACTTCTCTAGTAGAAAGCCACATTTTGCCTTAAAGGGATTAGCAGCGATAATGCGAGAGAATCAAAAAATGTGGAGATGCATTTTTTAAACTTACAAATTAGGGATAAGTGTGTACAATTCCATATAACGGCTTTAATGTAGACACAAACCACCAAATAGTGAAAAAATGACGTATTTGAAGAAATTTGTCATACTGTCTCCCGCAAATAGACATGCAGCAATGGTGTCTCAAAATCTACACTAAACAGCTGATTGTGGTTTATACCAGTACATAATAAACAATGATCAATAATGTTTGTGTTTAAGGTCAAACTTTTGTTGGTCATGGTGCACAATTTCACGATTAAAATCTGGGATATTCACAGGGAAAGCTATTTTGATCTCAAGTAGGAATTTTGATACGCACGTATAGAAATTACAGAATCGGATAAAACGTACTGACTTGTCTTTAATGCACGGATTTCAAGCCAACCACTTGCAGGTTATGTTCGCATATCCATGCCAGTAACAAAAATACAGAAAGATGAATTTTGATGATTTTTTCGATGTTTCGGATTAGCAAATCGCTGCTTACCCCTTTAAGCAATGCCAAAGAAATTGAGGACATCTTTCACAAAATTGCTAATTAAGGTAAAATGAGCAGGAATTTGTCGTCAAAAACAGGTGCTCACTCTACACCTGATGGCCTTTTAGTTATTTTTAGATGTATTAACAGTTGCTGGACCCAAAAAAACATGGGCGTGAGAGACACAAACAAGTAAAACACCACAAAATGAAAATTAGTATGGCCTGAAAATGTGATTTTTTGGGGAAAACGGCGGGCCTTTGGATTTTGGCCCGGCGCACTTTTTTCTTAGGACCCCCAGGCGAAAATGTGGTCATTTCATGCTTTGAGATAGAGTAAAATGGAATACAAAAAACTGTTGCAAACATATAAAAATGACAAAAAAAATGATTTTTCAACCCTGTATAGCCCACCCCCTAATAGTCCAGAGCCATCAATCCGCATCTAGCTTAAAAAAAGGTTTGACCTTACAGCCTCCGCTCTAAAAAGTTTTGACCCCCATTCATGCATAGTGAATATGTTGGGGGTATGAAAAAGTGATGTTGGATTATATAAGCCTCTTGCGAAAAAATAAAAATCCAATTCTTGATGGCGTCCAAAATGGTCGCCTTTTTTACCTAAAAGCATTTTTTATGCAAACTCTTCGATTACATCTTCAAAAAAAGTATGTGGTTTACGTCATTTAAAAAGCCAATATAAAAAATGTTCTTACAAGATGATACCAAATTTGGTATAGTTTAAGGATGTTAAGGGTAGAAAAATTAGGTGAAAGAAAAATGAGGAGAAAAAAATAAAAAACTTATTTAAAAAATGAATTTTTAATTGATTTTTTTCTTTAATACGGTTTCAAACCATTATTACCAATGCATCGCTAAGTTTCCACAAATTTGACCTGATATTCATAACGCAGATGGCATAAAAATATCAGGAGTATTCGATATACCAAAAGCAAGTTATTACGTAACAAAGTTAATAAAGCAGTTATTTGACGATTAAGCTTTTCGCTGCACTCTATTAAACCTATACAGAGTAAGTCCTTCAACAAAGCTAGAGATTTGAAAATGATATTTCATGCATGTTGCAGTGGTGAATAATATATGAATGAAATATAAATGAATTAATGAATGGAATGAATGAATGGATGAATGGAATGAATGGATATGAATGGATAATGAATGAGGCTTTTTGTGATTTCATAATAGTGAAATGAGAACTCCCTAGGGCTAGCAGTAGCATCCCAGATAGTGCCTTACTTTTTGTGGTTTAAGAATTTGTGTTTTAATTCATATTTTCGGTCTATTCTTAGGGCCCCAATCGTACAATACAATGTCAATACGATAATTTATCTGTCGTAACCCAATTCGCATACCTTGCCCATAATTCACCGTAGTTCTCAGAACACGCCAAAACTCGAAATTTACGATCTTCAAAACCTGATCTTTAAATCGTCATAAGTCTCCATTTTTGTGATTCGGACTTCCCTTGGCACGGAAAGTCACCAAAACTCCCTGGCCCCAAAATATCGGCCCAAATTCATTACAAACTGATTATTTTTCGTAAAAAACCTTAAATAATGTAAATGGTGGTTTAATAGACGCCATTTTTGTCGTTAGGCTAGCGTGTTAGCATTTCTTTACATTCGTTTCGGGTATTTCCCTAATATGCACACTACTGCGGTGCTAGGCTCATCATTTTCGAAATATATGTCCGATTCAAGTCTACATTTAAGCTCCTTAAAACCCTTTATTGTAAAATTTCATAGACTTTCAGACATTTTTAAACACCATATTAGATCAATTTATAATTCTGTCATTTCATAAAAACGGGCTTTTGTCAAAGGTCTAGGACCCCCAGTTTTGCCAATCAAATCACCCAATAGGTTTAAGATATCCGATACCTGGAAAGACCCGCCGCGGTCTGCCACCCTAAAACTTTTATACATTTCTAACTTTTAGAATCATTCTGGGCTAAATCTCCAAACCGACCAGACGTACTTGAAGAGTTCTCTCAAGTTGCCAGAATATTTAAAGTTTTTAATTTGAGTTGACTTCAGTCACTGATACAAGGTGAGGTACAACTGATGTACCTTAGCGTAGGCGAGGATGGGAGTGACAAGGCAGAGTGTACCACCGTGATCTTTGTAGCAGGACACCCTCCTTTATTGGGGCAACCCATTGTGAGGTCCTGGCGCGAAAAGACCGCCCCGGCCGCTTCGGAGGCTTAACACCCCCTCTTTGTAGCGCTATCGCTCTGTCTTGACACCCCCCATGATCTGCGGAGGACTCGACGAGATGAGGTGTAGTACCAGGATCTGATTAGCGCGACTACCCTCCTTATGGGGCAGCCCTGTGGAGGTTATGTCCGTGAAAGGAGTCCCTGACCGCTTCGGAGGCTTAACACCCCCTTTGTAGCGTATCACACTTTGTCTGCCAGTTCTCCTCGATTTAGCCCCTCATAAACCCAAATGGCTTCTTTTAAGCAGGCAACCCAATTTTTAAATAATTTTTTATAATCTTTTATAACCATTTATCTTACAAATTCTTTATGACAATTTGATAGTTGATACTTTTGCATGTTATATCAAATTGTTTTGAAACCGCTATACGGAAAGTTAGGACACAACCTCGCACCATGTTTTGCTGACCACCCGTATGCGTTAAAATTGTTTTTATTGTTAACTGAGAACGTTGTGCTCGTTTCGTAAATACCTCTTCAAAATAAACACAAAACACATTTCCCAAACAAAAGCTTGCAAGAACAGCCCGTGGCAGGATTAATGTTAAAAGTTAAGGTGGTATTCTTTCTGACTTAGAACAATTGAGCATCTTTCTGAGAAATATGGAACTAACCGGCTTTGTTAATGTTAGTATTGCGTCCGAGACCTTGAGCGATCGCGTATGGTTTTTTATTTTGATATCCCTAATCGACGCAAGCGCTTACACGGATGCTCACTGATTCGAAACAGCTTATCACAGCTGATGCATGTACACACGGCAGTTCCTAACAAATTAAAGCAAATGCAATCGCTATTAAATCCTTTAGAGATTAATGCGATTAAACTTTTATGGATAAATTCCTGTGGAATTATTTATTCCAGGATCGGAAAATCCTGACTGGCATCTTAGATTCCAAAAACAAGTTCCCATTTCAGAATTATTAGGTTT
The DNA here is from genome assembly GCA_023653785.1 of Ophioderma brevispina. Lineage (NCBI taxonomy): Eukaryota > Metazoa > Echinodermata > Ophiuroidea > Amphilepidida > Ophiodermatidae > Ophioderma > Ophioderma brevispina. The sequence continues at coordinate 6,047 of JAMKCH010075269.1, forward strand.
AGGTATTTCTGTCTTTTGCAATTCGATACGAAATTCATCTGTAATACTGTTTCGTTCCTTACCAAAAATCTGAGATGAATGCTAAATTGATTATCTAAATGACAATTGGTTTCTTTCTTTTATAGATTTTTCCGTGCTTAAATATTTAATTTATCTAATTGTTCATCATAATTATTAACAAAACGACTGGGAAAATAGACTATAATATTCCCGAAAAGGAATATAACACGCCTAAAATGAATTCAAATTGACGGAGCTACTATGTTTGTTCCATGAATGGTGTTTACTCTATTTATATGCCAGTTATAAGTCACAATTATCAGCGATATCATCACATGTAACAAATGGGCCCGTATCATTTCATCAAAGTCCATTTATTTTTTGCATATTGTATTGGAAATTGTTTGTAGTTAAAAACCCCCGTAAGGTGGCTAGCGTACCGCCGATTTGTAAAGAAATTCGGATTGTTTGCTTCTTGGTTTAATTCTTTCATGGGTATATTTTGCAAAATCAAGCTTTTAATATGAAATCTCGCAATAGTAACCTTGGCCTATCATTGATTACGAATCATGATCATAATTATTAAAGCCACTATCAGTCATTTTTTTCCCAAATTCCAAAATGCCGATTTTTGTCTCTAAATTGCTAGTGCTGAGGTCCAGTCACAAACCTTGACTATTACTTGCGAAAAGCACCCTTAAATTATTTAACTGTCCTTGAAAATACAGTATTTGGCGACTGTTTCTAAAAAAAGTCGGATCCCCGACTTTTATTAATAAACAAACATCAAATCATAATTCTTTTACAAAATAAAATACGGCGTGTACGCTTTTGGTAGCCACTTAACAGTGGGTATGTTACTACAGACAATTTCCATCAATAGTGCAAAAATAAAATTGGACTGATGAAATGATACGGGCGCAATTTGTTTTTACATTCATTCATTCAACTTTATTTTACCACGGAGGCCCAATTCAACAAAACCACATACGCTGTTTTTCCATTCACTAGGGCCGTGGTTAACAACAACAATTACACAAGGTCTATACATGCATGTGATAACAACAAATTTAAAACAGAAATCCATGTACAAGGCTTGATGAAATGTGGCCTTAAATTATTCTTAAATATACTGAATGGTGCTGATTTTTAGAATGTTTAAAGCATCAAGATTGTTCCAATTAAGCACCTTTGTAGGATAGACTACGCTTCTTTTACTCCGTTTTGGGTTGCGGAATTGTAACATTAAACATGCTGTGACGAAAGTTATAATTATTGCTAGTAAATTAAAAAAATGGCCAGACAAGATATGGAAGTGCTAGGTCATTCAAAATTTGTAAACCAAGAGCGAACAATTTTAACTTTGTCTATGAGAAAGACGTTGCCAACCAAGGTGATTAAGAACTTCATATGACTACGGGTATCCCAGGCTACACCACAGATTATACGTCCTGCCACTGTTCTGTATATCTGAAGACGATTAGCTACTGTAGTACCACAATTCCTCCCCAAACAACATTGCAATATTGCAATCAGTCTAAGTGTGGCAGGATTGGCATTCTAGAGAGTAGTTTAAATATAATTGTTCACAAAGTATGAACTTGCATTTTTTTTTTAAACATAAACAATGCCTTTATAAGTGATTTTGTTTTGGAACATTTTCAATGCTTATCCAGGGTCATGTTTCTCATCAATGATAACTCCCAGATTCTTAAATTCATGCACTCTTTGAAGACGACCTATTAATTTTGAATTAGACAATCTTAATTTGATCTGTAACCGTTATAAACGCCTGTCTTGAACCTGTAACAAACTGACTTATCAACATTAAGACTTAATTTTTTTACTCTTTCAAGCCATTATGTTTAAAGTGTGAAGATCTTCATTAATCCTTTTTGAAATATCATCAATTGAGTGGAAAGCATATAGATAATGGTGTCATCAGCATACATACTAACTTTACAATGGGATAGGTAGAGTTGGGCAAATCATTAATATAAGTAAGAAGCCAAGAGGACCATCATTGAGCCTTGAGGCCTTCCACACACCTATATTGCCACAATAAAAGTATCGTGACGGCAGTAATATTGAGTTCGACCTCTTAAAAATAACTTTTGAAGCATTTAAAATGGCAATATTTACTTTACTTACCCATACAATTTAAGTTTATATTATAAAAAGTTCTGATTTTACCAGTATCAAATAATGCGTTTTTAAAGATCAAGTGTGCATAAACCATCCATTTTACCTCTTCTTTTTCCCCATACCAGTCCTCAGTTACATTAATTAAGCAGTAAATGGAATGAAGATGGCGAAGCCAGACTGACGTAAGGGAGGTTCTAATTTATTAGATTTATTTACTTTAGGTGAGTTATAAAGTTGATCAAAACAGCTCTTTAGCTCTTTCCCCAGCATCTAAAATTACAAACCAAAATTGAGATAGGCCTATAGATTACCAGGATCGCATGTGTCACCAGCCTGAAAACTGGGATTACTCTAGCTCTTTTTCCAGCAGGTGGGAAACGTACTAGTGGTGAAAGGTGATTATTAAGTGAGTAATTACTGGGTGATGATTGGTGGCGCCAATTTTAAGTAGTTTGAAGGAATATTATCTGACCATAGCCTTTTTGTCATTTAAGTTTTAAATTAAAAGTTTAAGGACATATTCCATGAAGAGACCGAACAAAATCAAAATGTGGGGCCCATTATTGTTCATTCTCATCAATTGTGCGTTAATATTACAGAACTCATTATCTTTTAAGTTTCCCTGCGTTTAGTCCAATGCTGCTACAAAGTAATTAATTTAGTGCATTTGCAAATCTTTTCTTCAGTAACTGACCTGTATTAGTTTTTGATTTCAGAATTTCTTGTGTCTGTTATTTTAGATGGGATTACATGTCGAATGTGCTCCCAATTTTTTTTTTTGATACTATTTTTTATTTTCATGAATCCTTTTGAGAGAAATTCTCCAATTTTCTTATCTCGATTAAATTTATTAATTTTATTTTTAATTTTGCGAAATGATTCCCAGCTTTCGTGATCATTTTTTGAACGAATCGCATTAGTTTTCTTTGTCTCTCCTCTCCTCCGAATCATTTCAACAACGATTTCATTAGTCAGCCAGGGAGCACGTTTTTTACGACTCTGGTGTCTTTAATAGGTGCAATTTTATCAACATACTCAAAAGATATTTTCAAACATTGGAGCAGAAATGTCAATATCACCACTATTGTTGTACAATATCCCAATCAACTTTGGCCAAGTCATTTAGAAAACCTGGTCTAATTTAGTATAAGAACGTGAGCTTTTATATTTTAATGCTTCCTGTTTATCATTAAGTGATTATATTAGTATTTCTAGCGCTTACCCCAAGTAACATTGTTATTGAATGATCCACTAATTCCTATGTGGATGACCCCACCCCTGAATTGCAAGCTTTATCATTACTTGAAACATAAACAAGGTCAATCAGCGTGGCACTTGTCTCAGTTAAATTCGGTGAGTGGGTCCTTAATACGCTGGTTAAGATTAAAAACTTGCACAAATATCTATAAGTTTTTTTTTTAATTTTTCTTTTTTGGTTTTTTTAAATAACAATTTAAATCCCCCATTAGCATGTACTCCTTACCTTCAGAATCAATAAGTCTGAAGAAGGTGTACAAGGGATCAAATAAATCAATCAAGGAACCTGGTACCTATACCACAGTACGACAATGAAAGGCCTCTGCTTATAAGGCATTATCTAAATAGTAAGGAGTTCAAGCTGATAGAAAATAAATCATATCTAAATCTTGGGGGTACAACCTTGTTGATATAAAATGCAACACCATCCTCGTTTAGTTTCATCATTGTTTGTCATAATTTGTCATTTCTGTATAAATATAATCTCAATATTTTATTTACTACATCTATTTCATCACCCAGAAATGTTTTCGCAAAGACCTATTACATCAATTGGGTTATCGCTCAAAACAATGCCAAGCTCATCAAAATGATTATTAAACCACCTATGTGGAGTTTGAGCAATTAACACAACCTTTTGAATTAATCAGGAATTTAAAAGGATCCATCGGTGGGAAATCCTATATCGGGATCTGTAATACAAGACACAATTAATTATGAGGATGATTAACATAGTACTTTGTCATGGTTTATTTGACATACATGTATTTTTAATACTGTCAAAAGCATTGTTAGAATCATTAAATAAATATTTTTACAATTGATAACTCTGTCATCATGTTCAACAAACTTGTATTAGTAGTAACATGCCATGTTTTTCTTGGACATGTTAATGAGCACACACTTGTTTTTTCCATTTTACGACATGAGTTTATAAAGAAAAAAAGTAACATGTTCCCCCTTTAGTGTTCATTTTTTAAATGAGAAAACATTTATGGGTCCTTTTGTGGTAGGTTGGCAAATGGAACAAGGTTAGGGTAAAAGAATGGCAAGTTTCCAAAAGTTTGCATTTCCTTCAGATTCATGGAATGTAATTCTTTGTTCCGCGCCAACGACTGTTCAAATGAACTTTCAAAATCCCAGTCAGAGATCAACTCACTGGCGAATATGGTCCCCCATTTCCCCTAGATCTGAAAACACAAGGAATTGAGTTGACTTACAAATGGTAGGCTTCTAGCCAACTTGGTGGACAATACATTTTTTTTTCAAAATCTTCAAATTCAGGTCAATGAATAACACGGTTTTCAACAGCAATTTGCCTCCCGTGGTTTTTTAGGGGAAAATGAAGCTTGGGTAGAATGCCCCAAGAGCAATATTCTGGCTGATGGGAATTTTTTAAGAAGTAGGGTAGCTTTCTTTGAGTACTCTTTTTGGCCCTTTTCTTGGGCACAAATCTTTCTGTAGATTTTCCTCCCTTGTTTTGTGTTTTAATTTTTTTTGTCCCCCATGCTTTCAGTATTACAATGCCTGCTTTTGTGTCAGAAAACTCACAGTCAAATTAAACCATTTGGGTGAACATCTGCAAATTTTAGCAACCACCTTTCAGGCATAGATTTTTTTTAATTCCGTCCCCATGGTAAAATCCTCCTGTCAATCCAATTTTTCTTGCACATAGAAAATTACTGAAGATGAGAAATCTGAGGTTGAAGTTTTTGGGCCAGTGGATTTTGTTTTCCCCCCCCCCTGGTTTTAACATGTGGTGGAGTATTAAACCAGCGGGGGGGTTTTGGTATTCTAAGGGCAGCTTTTCCCCTTAGACTTGGGTTGGGGGGAATGTTTTTTTTTTAACAAAACTAAAAAATTAAAAAAAAAGAAGGTGTTGGGGGGGGGGGTTTTTTTTTTTTGAAGTGATAAAGTTTTTTTTTGGAGCTGGGAGGAAAAGGGCCTTCCCCCCCCCTTCCCGGTAATTGAATCAGAAAGGTCGCACTGCTTAAAAAAGAGTTTTTCGAAGTAAAAAACTATTTTTTTAGCAAAACAAGCGCTTTGAAAAAGGTGGTGGGATCCTTTTAAACTCTGGACTGGATGTACAAAGTTTGGGGAGGGCTCAGTAAAGCTAACATATCTCGATATATTTGTGAAAAGATTAATCGCTGATAGTGGGGCTTTTAAGGTAATTGTGGATATAATGTATAAATAGAGTCAACCAAAACCCCCTCATTCCCATGGAACAAAACATAAGATAGCTTCCGTCAAATTTTGAAACAATTTTTTAGGCCGTGTGTATATTCAATTTTTCGGGGAAAATAATTGAAGTCCTTTTTTTCCAGTCCCCCCGTTTTGTAATAATTTGATTAACAATTTAACGTCTAATTAAATTAAACATTTAAGCACGAAAATCTATAAAAAACGCAATTTTCATTTTTTTAGAATAATCCATTTAGATTTAAGCATTCATTTCTCCCAAATATTTTTTTGGTAAGGAACGAGAACAGGTAATACAGCATGGAAATTTCGTAACGGAATTGCCAAAAAACCAAAATACATAAACAACAGAATATGTAAAATACGTTTTACTGGTCCGTTTTGGGTTTTTTTTTTTTTTTTTTACACTTTTTAACACCAGTGGCACCCGGCGGTGCCATCCCCCAACAATGGCTAGGTAAAAAAAACAAAAAATCATGGAACAACAACAAAAAATAATTTTTAAAAATAAAACAAAAAACATTTAAACCTTCTTGTATTGGGCAAAGGAAAGGTGGGAATTGGTAATTGAATTGTCCCCCCCCGATTTATTGTGGTACTCTTTAATACATCCCCCCCATGTAATGAAGCTAAAATAGTCCTAACAGTAACAAACATCGATCGCCAAAAATTAGTAACCGTGGGAGTTTTCACGGTTTTACTTTTTAGTTTTTTTTTCCCATATAGTGCTTACATCCTTCCTGTGGGAAAACGAATGGGACTTCACGAGCCCTCGCATACAAAACCAACGATAATTTGGTAAAATCGACTAGGCTGGAGACAATACTAAGGCTTTTTGCGAGTTGGGCCCAAGTGGTAAAAACCGTGAAACCTTCCCGGCCGGAATGTTGAATAATTTAATCGAATGAAATCTCCCGGGCGGGTAAATCCCAATTCCCCAGCCCAATTTTTTGTTGTTTGAACCCACTTCCTCAACAAGCAAACATTTTTTTTTCCCTCGATATGAGAGACTCCCAAACTGGAAAAATTTTGTTTGGATTTGGAGCGACTTCCCTTGCAACGGCCCGATTTTTTTTTGGAAAATCCTGCTTTTAATTTTTAAGAAATAAACGTTTAAACTTTTTTGGCCTTGGGTAATTGGCTATCTCACTAAAAACTCCTTTTTTAATTTTTTTTTTGTTCACAATTACTATAGGCCTATCACAAATATCTAAGGGGCCCGAGTTGGCAAAGGGCCAAAAATTATTTTGTTTTTGGGGGCCGACTTGGCCAAGGCAAAAAATATAACGTTTTTTTTTTTGTTTGGGGGGGCGACCTTGGGCAAGGCATAATACTTTTTTTTGTTTTTTTTGGGGGGGCGAAACTTTGGGCAAGGCCCCAAATACGTTTTTGTTTTGGGGGCGAGATTGCAGGATGTGAGATTGGTCAAGGGGGCGAGTTTTTTTTTTGTTCCTGGAATACCATATTTAGGGAAATACCCGACCGATTGTAAAGAAATTCCTAAACACGCCTAGCCTAACGACCCACAAAATGGCCCGTCCCCGGTAAACACACCATTTAATTTTAAGGTGGGGTTTTTTTTTTTACGAAAAAATATTCAGTTGTTGTAATGATTTTTTGGACTCGAATTATTTTGGGGCCAGGGAGTTTTGGTGACTTTCGTGGCCCAAAAGGGAAAGTCCGAAACCGCAAGAAAATGGAAGGACTTTGTTATGAAAAACGATTTTTTTTTAAAGATCAGGTTTTTGAGATGTAAGTGGTTTTTTCGAGTTTTTTGGGGCGGTGTTCTGGGGGGAACTACCGGGGAACATGCGGCAAGGTATGGAAATGGGTTTTTAAATGAGGCAAGATAATTATGACAAATTTCGGTTGAACATTTTGTCTTTAAAACGAATATTGGGGGGCTAAAGAAAAAATATAAATACGAACAACTGAAACATAATGAATAAAACCACACATAAAAATCTTTTAACCAACACAAAAGTAAGGCACTATTCCTTGGGATCACTGCCTTAGGCCCCTAAGGGGTTTCTTCATTTTTTCCCCAGATGGGATGAGAGAGGCGCGCTGAAAATAGGACATTGGAAAGGCAATCTTCAGGAAACATACAAGTCCAAGAAAAACCAGAAATGACTGGGGGAATTTGGGTTAAATAAGAACAGTTTAGAAATACCCGCCACCGAGGGTAGATAGTAAGTCAGTTTTTGTTTTTTTCAGAAATTTTTTTTGGCTTGAGCATCGGATTGAGAAAAAATTTGGCAAAAATCTTTTTTCCTGAGAAAATTTGGGGTAGACCAAATTGACCAACCCTTTAGTAAAAACTAGACCCTGTTGTACCGTCACAATGGGTAACCGTACCCCAAAAAATAGTAAAAAAACCGTGACAATCCATGGGTACCAAAAAAAAAGGGGCATTTTCAGTTCCACTTGAGGGGGGTTTTTTATGCAAACATGTGGGAGGCCGAATTGGAATATGGAAAAGACACTGGTTCCTACTTTTTTTGAAGAACGGAAAAACACTTATTAACAGACCAAGTGGGAACCCGCCATAATAATGGGAAAATCATACTTAAGTCAATGGGACAAACCGGGGATGGTCCAGAGGAACCAAAATAGTTGGAAGCCATGAGTAAACCCATTGAAAAAATGGCCAAAAGGCCATCGGGAAAACCTAAATCCTGACGAGTTTGAGGGCCGAAAGCCTTCGTAGAGCCAAAGTGTACAGAAAAAGCCCCTGTAGAGATCACGCGAATATGTCCAGTTCCAGTCTGACACCAAAGGATGAGCTTTTGACTTACAAATGTAGCTCTAGCACTATGGTGACAATATTGTCAGATAATTTATTCAGAGTCAATGATAACACGGGTTTCACAGCATTGCTCCGTTGTTGAGGGGATGAGCCTGGTAGAATGCAGAGACAATAATTCTGGCTGATGGGAATTGAAGTAGGGTCAGCTTCGATGAGACGCTTGGCCTTTCTTGCACAATCTCTGTTAGATTTCTGTTGTGTATTGTCCATGGCTGCAGTATGACCTGCTTTGGGTCAGAAAACTCACAGTCATTAACCATTTTTGTGAACATCTGCAATTGTAGCACCACCTTTAGCTTAGCATTTTGGTAAGATCGTCCATGGTAAAATATCTGGGCACAATTTTCTTGCACATTAGGACATACTGAAGATGAGAATCTGAGGTTGGGTTGCAGTGGATTTTCTGGTACATGTGGTGGAGTACCAGCGTGGGGGGGTGGTATTTCTAAGCAGCTTCTTAGAGTTGGGGGAATGTTGAACATCAGTTTGTTAGATGTGAAGAGGGTGTTGAAAGTGATAATTTGAGCTGGGGGGCTTTGTCTCAGGCGTACTTGATCAGACAGCATGCTAAAAAGAGTGAGAAGTAACTATTGTGTAGCAGCAGCTGGAGGTGGTTGATCTTAAACTCTGGTACTGGCTGTACAAAGTTTGGGGAGGGCTCAGTAAGGTACATATCGCGATATACGGTGAAGATATCGATGATAGTGGCTTTAGGTAATGGTGATATAAGGTTAAAATAGAGTAAACCCCATTTATGGAACAAACATAGATAGCTCCGTCAATTTGAACAATTTTAGGCGGTTATATTCATTTTCGGGAATATGATAGTCTATTTTACCAGCGTTTGTAAAATTATTGATTAACAATTAACGCTAAATTAAAAATTTACACGAAAAATCTATAAAGAATACACAATTTTGTCATTTAGATAATCAATTTGGAATCATCTCATGTATTTTTGGTTAAGGAACGAGGACAGTATAAGCATGAATTTCGTATGGAATTGCAAAAACAGAAAATACAATAAACAGAACAGATATATGTAAATACGTTTTTACTGTCGTTTTGGGTTTTACAATTTTAACACCAGTGGCACCAGCGGTGCATTCCAACAATAGGCTAGGTATAAAAAACCAAAATCATGACAACAACACTAATTTAAATAAAAAAACAAAAAAACATAACTTCTTGATATTGGCAGGGAAGGTGGAAATTGTATTACATTGAGTCCGTATGTATGGTGTACTTATACATGCCATGTATACTATAGTCTACAGTACATCGATCGCCAAAAAATTAGTACCGTGAGGTTCACGGTTCTTGTCCCTATAGTGTAATCTACTGTGAAAACAAATGGGATTCAACGAGCTAGATACAAACACGATAATTGGTATCAACTAGGCTGGAGACAATACTAAACTTGCGAGTGCAGTGGTAAACGATGAAACTCGCGGATGTGGATAACTAATCAATGAAATTCTCGGGGTGCTGAAAATCCATTCAGGCCAATGTTTGACCCCACTATCAAGCCAACATTTTCCTCGATAGGAGCGAATCCAAACGGGAGGGGAAGGAAAAAAGTGTTGAGATGTTGAGCGCTCTCAACGGCCGATTGTTGGATCTGCTAATTTTAGAAAAATAACTAACTTTGCTTGGTTAATTGCTATCAATAAAAACTCTTTTATTTTTTCAAAAAATACTATCGAGACAAGGATCTAAGGGGGCCGAGTTGGCCAGGGCAAATATTTTTTTGGGGCGGAAGTGGCAAGGCATATACGTTTTTTGGGGGCGACTTGGCAAGGCATATACGTTTTTTGGGGGGGCCGACTCTTCTTGGCAGGCATAAAGTTTGGGGGGCTGAGATGCAGGGTGGAGATTGCAAGGGGGCGATTTGTCCTGATACCAATTAGGGGAAAACCGGAACGAATGTAAGAAATGCTTTAAACACGCTAG
>JAMKCH010075272.1:0-18802 GCA_023653785.1 Ophioderma brevispina
AGTATCACAACTCATTACTCCAAGGAGAGTTACATACCATCATGCTCCAAGTGATTAGCAGAGTTTCCAGTTAGTGACAGTGACAGTCAAACATTGTCTTCCTAGAGTGGACATTGTCATAGTAGTCTCAGCTTCAACAGTTTTCGTCCGATTTGTGTGCCGGGTTCGGTTTCCGTATTTCGTGGACTCTGAGTTATCCAGGATAAACAAGCTACAGCACTTGGACTTTATATTTTAGTCGACCTCCGAGCTTCGGGAGTAATTAGGAGCTGAGTTTCTTCCGTAAGGACAAGTCGTCCGTTGACACGTCCCACTACTGGGAATAGTTAAGTTTTACGCTTGAATATTCGCCAGGACTATTTGCAAGTTCGGCATCTCAATTGTAATCTCGCGCAGCCCACGTCGCGGCTCACACCAGGTAGTAAGTTAGTAGTTTCATAAATTAACAACTTATTAGATTGATCTTTGGTATTGATACCTAACGTTGTTTGACGGAGATGGATTTTAACACACAATAACAATAAAATACTTTGTTCATAAAATTTGTAATCCAAGTTCACAGTGTTGTATTGTATGGTATCAGGAGTTTGCATCCGTAGTTTTGAGGTGGTGTGGCCTGGTCAAGGTGACCGTAACAATAATCGTTTGTTGGGATTGGGTTTTTTGGGGGGGGTGGTGGATTTCCTCCCAAACAAGCGTGCAATCCCTTGGGCATGTAATTAATTGTATTTTTGATCGCAAGTGCAAGTTCTCATTGTACTTTTGCTTTTGATGACCCCAAAAAAATCAGGGTTGTTAGTTTGATGTTTCAAACATCCTAAAAGGCAAGTAGCCTTGCTAGTCATACCCCCCTTGTTGTTGATATAGGCCATGGTTGACACAGAACATCAGTTTCAATGTGAGATAAAGTCTACACTCTGGGCTTTAAAATGAATGCTTACTCAAAGGTATGTGCTAAGAACAAAGTATGTTTACCATTAAGAACCAGGTCAAATTTATGCCAAACATCGCCACCCTAATTGTAGGTTACCAATTCATGACGCATGGCCTTTTTATTATAGTACATGTTCACAGAACCGATAACATATTTGCCAAAATCGGCTGAAATAGATTATCATTTAAAAAAAATAATTTAAATTAGTTTTACTAGCCTCTGGCAAAGCATCAGGCCAATGATAGCAGAGATGAGAACAGTGTAAAAAGTGTTAAAAACAGAGTTATTACCTTTAGTTTATACAGTCAAAAAATGCCGAACTATTGTCCATATATTGCAATGCACAACTTTTGCTTCGGAAATAATAATCATATAATTAAATGTGACATCGTCATATTTCAAACTTAACCAGGAAACTCGGAATTAATTGTGAAGGGCCTAATGTTGACTAATTAAATTAATCAATCAGTTTGAACAAGTGGGTTTTTAATTGAAACTTATTTTAAATACATGGCAACCATATTGGTTCCCAATTTCTCCATAATTCATGCGCAGTGTAAAAAAGTGTAACCATATGTGCTTGGAGTTCATTGACCCACAAATTCTCCATAATTACCGTTTGAACCCAACTGTAAATCCTGTCACACTTTTTTTTATAGCAGCTTATAACATGTCAATAGGAAAGTTACTAGCATTCAACTGAAAGTGTGGTAAATTTGAAGTGTATGCCACTTCCAAAGTTCGTTATACAATTTTACCTGAAGTGTGACGTTGACCTTGTGCCCCTTGTTACCACCCTTTTTTGTATCAATACATAAGCAACCAGTAATGCATTGGTGGTTCTCCCTTTTGGAACAAGAAGTTATACTCACGTAAAGAGTGGAACATGTCAACTAAGATGTGCCGGAGAGCATGCAATGACCTACTGATAAAGTGGACAGCCTAAAACATACTACACAATGGTTAAAAAGGTATAAAACTTGTTTGGTGGCGTTTCAGGAAGTCAAGGGACACCTTATCTAAATGTCCCAGTCATCAAAAATCGTGGTGGCGAATTAAGAAGGCCTCGTTGACACGGGAGGGTCACACTAGCAGATGGTCGGCGGTCCTCCATGTAGCCACAGCCGTCTTCAGTCAACCTATGAGAAATAAACCAAAAAATACCATGAGTATTAAAAAGTTTGCCTAAAAATTTCCAAGGAGGCAATACCACTACCCCCAAATTTTATATGTACCCATGTGTTCATACAGTTATAAAATTTTCCCCCTATTCATATTTTCAAGTTTACACTCCTTAAGGTTTCCTCCTTGGTCCAGACAGTCCGAATTATTTGCATTATTTCACCAGTGCAGCTAGACTATTACTAGCCATGTTCACACGGTAATAAAACTCCCCAGGGTTTTGAAACTCCGAAGGTAAGTTAAAAAATCCAAAGTATTTTACTTCACATCCGTTGAGTCCACACGGTGGCCAAAACTCTGAAATCGTGCTCCTTGGCATTCTCCTCGCGACTTCTCATATCGGAGTGTGACCGCAGCCGTGGGAGTCTTGCGCATGATATCTCAAACACAAGAAGCAACTTTGTCAAAACAAAGATGACCTTTCGAGGTCCCTCCACCACTATCGCCCAAAGCTGTCCAACGGCACGACACTCCAAACACTCCGGACAGGGTGCAAAACAAGATTTTTAAATGGCAGCCAATTTCAAGGCAATTTTCAATGTGTAAAGGGCATCAAGGCATTTACGTTAATTAATAGGGCCAAGAAATCGAAAAAAGTTTACAGCCTCAAGGCAACTGGTACGGGCACCGAAGGCAATTGCCTTAGGTTATTTTGCGGCCTGACTCCGGAGCTTCCGCTTCCCCCTGATTTTTAGGGGCATAAAACCCTGACAAATACCCCGATCGACACTCCATAGTTTTAAAACTCTGAATGCGTCCACACGGGTCAAAAACCCTGATCGACATTCCACAAGTTTCATCAGCCTCTGTGTGGCATGACTATTAGTATCAGAGTCCCAACCACAGATACCCAGCTTAAAATCCACTGGCGAATCCAGGGGGTGGGTTTTTTTGGGAGCGCGTCAGCCCCCAGAATTTGGCCGCAAATCTTGTACAATCAGCCATTTTATTACCAAACTACCTTCCACCGCCCCGTACTTATTGGCATTTTTCAGGGCGTTGGGTCCACCCCTGAAATCCCAATCTTGAAAACCAAAACACAAGTACTCGTTCTCGGAGGCTAATAAGTCTTCATTGTCATATGGAAAAGTACAGTTCAAAAGACGAGTGGCGCTGTAGAGTGCTAGGTCAATAGGTGACTTTGGCCAAACCTGTCTTCCATAACAACCCAGGCATAGAGAGAATACAAAGAATCACCTGCGGAATCTCTGGGACATTTTCTCAGTGAAACCAGGTGCACGTATTATATTCTTGGCATGCTAAGAGATCGATGGGCAAAAACTAAAGTCCATTCACCTAATTTACCTTCAGTTAAAGGACTGGACCAAAGTTCATGTTCAGTATGTTAAATGAAAAGACTACAGTTTGTTCAGCAATAGGGTATCTGGGGACCAGTTTCACAAAGACTTACGATCAATTGTAAGTTAATTAAGTGACTCGATCAAGTTTAAACTTGGATTGTAAGGTCCAACCTTAGCTTTCAATCGCTTGTAAAAGATCTTGTGTAAATGTGTCTATATGCCACTTAACAGTTTTCCAACTGGACTCCATTTACACCAACCGTGTTCAATTTTGATTTTGTTCTCTGTAATTATGCCAAGGGGGTGGGGGGGAATGAGGATTTCAACTTTTTTTTTCGCAAAAATTTTCTGTCGTTCCCCCCTCGCTTCCGTTCAAAACTTTCACGTTCTCGCCTTGATCATGTTGATTTCCATTTAAAAGTTCATGTTCCCCCTCTCGTGTTTTATGAAAAATTTCATGTTCCCCCGCTCTCTTACAAAATTTTTCGGGTTCCCCCTCAAATCCCCGCCATCCCCCCCCCCCCCCCCCGGCGTAATATATGACCCCTCCCTACTCATGTCAACAGTGGATTTTAATATAACTGGAGTAAAGTGGCCTGTTTACAAATGTGGCAGGGTTACTGACTATCACAAAGCAAGGCTCGACTGTCAAACGTTACCCTCAAGCGGTTACTGGAGCCCAAGAGGTAGTGAACCAAAATCAGAAGGGAGGGAGGGATGAAGAAAGGATGACAAAATGCCCTATCGCCTCGGGGGGGCCACTCTCAGAAGGGACAGGTGCGTAGAAGAGGGGGGGACGGTTGAATTCCCGAGCTATTGGGAGAGTAGGAGAGAGTTGTTGGTCATCGGTGGCTTAGATAATCGAACTTCAGACCGGGGGAACAATGTTTCCAGGAGTGTTCGGGCGATGGGATCCCCACCACCACCACTTCCGACCCAAAGACCAAGGAGAGGAGCCCCCGGGTAGGTGAGGTAAAGAAGAAAGGGGGGAGGTGGGGAATGTTGAGGTGTGGGGTGGAGCCGCCTTAACGGGCACGGAGGACGGGCGCGCTGGCGGGGAGGGAAACCCGATGCTTGGTTGGGATATTCCCTCTCCTGACCTTTGCGCGCAGACAGTTCGCACCAGTCAGCATGACATCGCTCATGGCCTATCGCAGCCGCAACAGTGTTTCAGTGTCCCTTAATTTTAACTGGCATGCTGTGGTACCTTCAAGATTTAAATAACCTTTTTGATAATATAGATGAATTGGCTTTAAAACGCGGAACAACCATAAGCGAAAAAAAGATGATCGGAGCTAGAGGAAGGAGAATGAAGGGGGGGTGAAAGGAACGAGGGTGGAATATAAAAAAAGGGAAAGGGGAACTTGTATGGAGGAGCAATTGGGACGTGGTTGTCGGAAAAAAAGGGTCACATAGAGAATGGATGGGGGGGGTGGGAGAAGGTCGACGGGAGCGGGGGGAAGATGAGGAGGTAAGGAGAGGGGAAGGAAGTGAGGGGAGGAGAGGGAAAGGGCGGGGGGCGCAGGAAAAAGGGGCAAGGGAAAGGGGGGAAGGAAGGGAAGGGGGGTAGTTGATCTAGAAGGGTAGTGGGAAAATGGAGGGGGTTGGAGAAGGAGAGCATGGGGGATATGATGAGTAAGGAGTAGAGTAGGGGAGAATTGAGGTGGGTACAGCGGGGGGGAAATGGGTAAGGGGGAACGATAAAAGAAGGTGCGGAAGAAGGGGGCGAAGGGGGGGAGGGGGATGCGGAGGAGTAGGAGGGAGGTAAAAGGATTAGAAGGAGCGGAGTTAGAGAATGCGAGAGTGGAGGGGGGAGGAGAATATGTGTAGAGAGACATAAGAGGGCTTAAGAAGGGGTAGAGGAAAAGGGGGGTGTTGAATGCACTGCAGAGCGTCTTGGCAGAGGAGGGCGGGGGGGTGGAAGGAGGGGTTGGTAAGAGGAGAAAGTGAGAGAGAGGAGGGGGACATTGTCAGCGAAAGGGGTGGGGTGTGGAGGCAGTTTCAGGAGAGATGGAGCAGTTGCAGGGCGGGGATACACAACACCACGGGTAACTGAGAAGCTACAAAAAAGGGGATAAAGAGGCGGATGGAGAGGTCGGGTTAGGATAGTGAATAGGACATTGGAGAAGAAGGGAGGGTGGAGGAGAAGTAGAGGAAGGGAGAAGGGACTGGGAGGAAGGATAAAGAAAGAAGTTGGAGGGGGAGGGGGCGTGAGATGCAAGGTGATAGGGGGGGTGACAACGGCGGGGATGGTAGGTGGCGACGGGGGTGGGGGAGGGGGGGGGGAAGTAGGAGGGAAGTGATCAGGGACGGAGTGCGACGGAAATACAGGGGAAAATGTGAGGGGGGGGGGATCGGGGAGGAGGGGCGCAGAGATACAGAAGGGGCGAGCAAAATATGGTAGGGGTGGGTGAGAGGGAAGGCAGAGGTGGGGGGGAGGGGTAAGGGTGAGAGGGGAGGTTAAGGATGGGTGAGACAAGATGCCGAGGAGGGGTGAGGAATCGTCTGTTGTGATAAACTGTGGTAGCTGAAAAGGGGGGGTGGGCGCTGTAGTGCGAGGTTGGGGGTGAAAGGGAAGAGAAACATTAGGAGAATGAAAAAGAGAGGGGAGAAAGGGGGGGGAGAAGAAAAGACGAGTCGAGAGGGGAGGGTGGGGGAGGATGTGTCAAACAGGTGAAGGGTCAGGAGAATAACAGTACATGGGATAGGGCTATGCAAGACGCGGGGGGGACTGGGGGGTGTGGGCAGGTGAAAAGGACAAGGGAGGAGGGGAGGAGGGGGGATGGGGGGGGAGGGAGGGTGGAAGTTAATGGCCATGAGGGGATGGACGATTGGTTCGCGGGTGGGAAGGCGTGAGGATAGGGGTGGACAAGACGAGGAGGGTTAGATGGGGGAAGAGAAGAAGTTAAGGGGGTGAACGAGGGAGGGAGCAAGCGGGGGGAGGCAGGAGACATAGGGAATGGGAGGGGGCAGAAGGATTGCCGAGGGAATGAAAGAGGGGAAGGGGGAATAGAGGGAGCGGAAGAGGGGGAAGGCCGAAAGCGGGGTGAGGTTGCGGGAGGAGGTGTTGCATGACAAAGGGAAGGAAGAGCGGGGGGGGGACACAATAATAATTAAGGTGGGTGAATGAATATGGCAGAAGAAAATAGCAGGGTGGAGAGCGATGTGCGAGCGGGGGGGGTGACAAGAGGGGGGATTGACGGTTCGGATAGCGGGGAATTATACAAGGGAGGTGGATAAGGGGGATGGGAACGAAGAGGGGGAGGATAGTGGGGAAATAAGAAAGAAAGAACGAGCCGCGGGGGGGGTGGGTGAGTCGGGGATAAAGTGTCAATGGGATAGAAGGAAGGTTGGCGGACACGAGGGTGGGGTTGGGCTGATGAAAGGAGAGAGACGTGGGGGGTAGGGAAGGTATGGGAGCGAGTAGGAGAAAAAGCGGGCAGGGAATGATGGAGAGGCTGTTGAGAGGCGACTATGCGGGGTAATAACTATGAGTTGCAATGGAGGCTGTAAAAGATAGGCCGGAGATAGGAGGTAGAGGGAGGGAAGCCGTGAGTGACGTAGAGGGGGAGGGGCGGTCGATAGAGATACAAGTAAAGGCATTAAGCGACAACTGCAAGGTCTGGGGTGGGTTGTTGAGGTGGAAAGCGGAGGACCCGGGCCGATGAACAGAACGCACCAAACAGAGAAGGAGTACCAGGGAACGGGGAGATGTAGTGTATGGAAGGGCCAAAGAGGATGGAGGAACGAGGGCGTAAGTATAACGGCTCAACACACATGCTTGAAAGTCCATGGTTGCTTTCTCAGTACATGGGGCTGCCCTGACATCAGAATCATACCTTCACAACTGTAGAAATTGTACTTATAAAAAAAACATGGGTCCTTAAAGGCTGAGCTCCAGCAGAGAAGACCAAATCTTTGATTGAAATATATCTTTTGTGTAGTAATCACAAAAGAGTCAACTAGAACAAACGATACTAACCGAAAAACTGCTCCCAATCCAAAGTTTATATATGATAGGCTTTTTCGGTTGTCACACCATGCAAGTAAACACATGTATTACAGTATGAACAGTGCTATAGTGTGGTCCCCTGGGGGTTTTGACCTGACAAATTGGGGTTATTGAGCTGATTTTTTGCAGCACCAGATCAGCAGAAATGCATCATCAACAACCATATCAAATCCCCCATAAAGCCCCCTTGGGGAAAAAAAACTTATCCAGATGGCCGCCAAATAGCTACATCTCAGCTTTTAAAAAGTAGATGTTGGATTATTTTAGGTGTTTTTTGAATAGGTTTTTGGGGGTCAAGGATCCAATTATGTGACAAATCTAAAGTCACTGATGTCTTCCATTCACGCCAAAATCCAAAATGGCCTGGCCATTTAGAAATAATTACTACTTAAAAGCTATATCTCATGTTTTGAATAGTTTTTGATGTCAAGAATTAAGTTTTTGTTTAAATCTAAATCATTGATGTTTTTTCTTAACTCAAACAATGCCAAAAGTGGCCACACAAATGGCCGGCCCAATTTGCTGCTATTACATTATAATTATCTTCTCACTGACCTATACTTTTCCTTGCAGTTGTCCGCAGGAAGCTAGTCAAACGGACCGCATTATAGGGAGGGTTTGTTTGAAGCAATAATCCCGAAAGGGATTGTTCTAATTCCAAAGAGTAGTAATGTAGTTCATCTTTTGAGTCTATTCGAAAGAAATGAACCTTGGATGTTATGGAGTTGAAATTTTGAACTTAAATCAACATGCAATTTCCAAAACTTCACCAATACAAATAAAAACCAGTGGCGACCTCAATATACTACTCATTAATACTCATTCGAAAAGAAGGGTTTAAAAAGTTTGTATAAATTCGTTTTTCGTAATACACTATTCACAACACAAAAAAACGCATGATTATTATATGCCTAAACGACGTACGTCTTGTTCCAGAAATGGGCAGAGAACAATAGCCCTATATTCTTTTTTTTAATAACCAAGTACCAGAAATGGAACACTGGAGTGTGAAAATAAAGTATATAAAAGATGGAATACCAAAGAAATTGGGAGAATAAAATTTGAGTGTGAAAACACCTCAAGCGGACTTCCTATTACATATTCCTTTCCGTCTTTTGTACCCGTCTCTTTTACCAAATTTCTCTAGTAGTTATTTTAACTTCGGGGGGGGGGGGGATGTATATTTATTCATTTAGAATTCCTATATTATTATTCGCTATAATATTTATTTATAATATAAATTTATTTGTTTGGTTTCTTTTCCCTCTTTTTCCTGTTCTGAGTAATTAAGCAATTTATTTAATGGGTGTGGCCATTTTGAATTCACATAAAGGAAAACTGGAAATTTAAGATTTAGACTAAAATCCTCAAACCTATCTACTATAAGCAAGATATAGGCATTAATATGCAAGGTCAGCTATTTTGGCGGCCATCTTGGATAAAAAATTTTTCCCCAAGGGGATTCATGGGGATTTTGGATATGTTGTTGTCTGATGTATTCTGCATATCCGTGAAAAAATCACTCAATAACAATTTTTTTCCACGTAGTAATGTGTATTTTCTTCTTCAGGGACTATACTAATGAAACTGTTGTATAACACAATTTCGGATCCGGAATTTTTAAAGCAAAGGTGGATTGTCTATAAGGACGACTTCGATTTGGGCTTAGTTTTTCCACACAGTGATTATTTTATGGCAAGCATTATGTATATGCAAAAACACAATTTGGGTTGAAAATTGAGGGCGCCCTCCATCCCCCCGGGAAATCTCTGAGTCATCCTTTAATTGGTAACAAGGCAGCCGCAATGTCTCATGCAAATCAAACGTGAACTGCAACGTAACAAATGCACAGATATTTAATAAAATGCTCCCGTCCTTGGACCACTAGGTGCCTGCACGCAGTTTGTGAATGAATATGCCCTCATGTGACCTTTGCCTGATATGTGGGTCTTGATATTACCGTTGACCACCTTGATATTAATTTTGATCAGAAAGTTGATTTTCTGACATGAAAGGGGAACCCAGTGTCAGACACAAGAGATCTTTTTTAGAAACTTGTGTTCACTACCCTGCCAACCATGCATCCAATCATGGTTTGAGCGCCATCCGGCTGTATAGTTGCTGATGTCAAATCGGCACATCAGCCTGTGTAAACACCAAGAACTATCTTCAGATGGAAAGATGTTGACGAAGTGAGCTTTATTGATTCTGTGATTGAACTGCATCCGTCTCCTTTATCTAGGGAAGTGGAGGAAACCTGGCATTAATTGGTTCCGCAGAAGGTAGCTGGAGATTGTCCATGAGGTCTTGGACAATGTCCAAGACCTCATGGCTTTCAACTGCCTTTTTCGCATGTGCTGTATATAAAGATATTATGTTACACCATTAAAGTGGGCTAACATCAGATTGAGGAACGTTAATGGCTCTTCAGAAAAAGGGTCACTGCTAGTTCGAAATGCAAAAAGATCGCATCTCTCAGAGGGAACTGAAGAAGTGAGTAAAGAAGAAAAATTCACAAATTGGGGTGGGACTCAAACCCCGGGCCCGTCGGGTCCCATCCCATGAAGGCTTGGGACATACCACCTTACAATGATTTTTGTGTCCCATATGAGTCTTGTGTGAGTAGATCAGTGGCGTAACCAGCTTTTTTTCGGGGGGGTGGGGGGGGTGGTGTGGGTTGGGGTTGTGGGGGGGGGGTGGTGGGGGGTGGGGGGGTGGGTGTTGGGGGGGGGGTGGTTCGCGCGCCAGTATTTTAAAATTTGTTAGGATATTGCCTATTGTTTTCAACTGTAAATTGGCACCCTGTGCAGAAATTACTAATTTTTTCGGGGGGGGGCAATATTCGTCAACAAGGGGGGGGGGAAGTAGTTGTATTTCAGTGGAAATGTGTTTTCATATCATTGTCTACTCTTCTTAAAATAGGTAATAAATAAAAACCACTCTAGCACAAGTACCCCCTTAAAACCACTGAACGCGCTAATGATTTTCCGTTTATACCATCCGCTATACTTCCAATTCACAACGTCAAAGGTCACTTCTGGGTCATGACTTGTTCAGGCAGGGTTACACTCAGGGTCTAGAGCCACAATTGGGGCCACTTAAGTATGGGCCAGGTCAAGGTCAAAATTGACAGTACCTTATTCTAACTCTTATCTACCGTCTTTCAGGGCATAATATTAGAGCGTGCACACACTCACACACACTTACAAGAGCTACATGTGGGGTTTCTACTAAAACTCGACGGTAGGCTCATCAGATAAAATGGTCATATAGTGAAATAACCATAAAATGCAAACCCCCCTATATCATTTAGTCCAAACTTGATTATGGTAGGATTGAACTTTCCTCCACACATATTTTTCAGTTTCAAGAACTGTAACGATTGGTGTTAGGGGTGTTTTTTTTAAATTGTTTATTAAAAATTCCCTAATTGTAACATTAAATAATGTCTAAGCAAAATCTAATGTGAGAATCGTCTAAGCAGACAATCAATTTAACTTCAAATCCCATAACCTAACCCAGAGAGCTAGTCGGGTATCAAAAAAAGACTTGACTTAAAGGCTAAGCCTGGGGGGGCCTTAATATTAAAATCTTAAATTGACCGTTACCGGATTACAAAACAAAGACTGTTTCCGAGGTTAATCACTTCCTAAATTAACATGATATTATTTGCATCTTTTGAACTACGTGTTTTAAGAGGTGATTTTATCCTGTCACTGAAAAACAGATACTGCCATAGTAAAAAAAACGCACGGTCGTCATTCCCCACAAATTTACTGTTGAAATCCCCAATGGCAAATGCCCAAATCAAGCATATCATGTCCTACCCCCCTGCTAAAAAAAGTCGTGGCTAAAGTGCAATTATTAGAGCATTATAGATCTTCAAATATATAAAGTTTATCCACAAAATTCCAATAAATATTTCAAAATATCCTCAGTCAAAAGTCGATTTAGCTGTTAAAATGACAAAGTATGAGACGGTTCCACACGGTGAAATCAATCGTGCCAAGGTGATCTTTCATTCCTGTTCAATTTTTAGGGTGTAAACATATCGCTATGCCGGTACCCATTTATACTCCTTGGTGAATAGAGACAACCATGTAAAGTGCCTTGCCCAAGTCACAACACATTGGCGAGAGCGGGGCTCGAACCCACAACCTATAGATTATGGCCTTATGAGGCGATTGCTGATCCAAACTGCACACAATGTGCCCCCTTTGATATTTTTGGCTATATTTGCATTTGTCAAATTAAAGGGCTTAAATGTGGCGGTTAAAATTGAAGGATATAAAAAAAAATCCCGATTTGAATTTCGTTAATGATTTTGTTAAAAATATCAAAAATGCTAAAAGATGGCCAAGAAATCTTAATTTTATACATTGTCCATTTTTACATTTTTGTCCAAGGAATCGTTGCCTTGGCGAGCGAGTTGTATGTGGTTCATGGGAACACCCATGCTGACCCACCTCAAGCGGTTTTGCAGCACTCCAAGAAGTACTTACTGTAATTGCTGTATGGATATTTTGGGTGATTTGCTAATATTAAATGTAGGCGTGGCTGCCATCATCTGCTAAAAGCGGTGGTGGCGGCCAAGCCTCAATTCATTATCGGCAACTCCCCAAAATGTCAAAAGAATTACACAATACGAATGCCAAACCACAAACAATTTGGGTGTTTTGGATGTGTGGTCGGTTCATAGTGTGTTCCCCATGACCCACATAAGACCTCTTCCTCGTATCGTTATTCATACAACAAATTCAGAAATAACCCTCCCAGTGGAGTTTGATTCTTCAACTCAACGGTTTTGGAATAAGAACATATTCCTTGACAACATATAAAAAATTCAGAATTTTCGGTGAAGAGTTTCGCTTTTACGTGTTAAAAACCAATTCGACGTCTGAATTGGGATTTCTTGGCCACCCTCCCCTGGCTAAAAGAGAACAAGTGTATAGTGCCCTCGTTTTGGTCTTCAATCAAAATATGGTGTAAGTCACTATGTACGTTGTAGCGCATGTCCTACTCCGGTAATGTCCACACCATGTCTACCTTCTCTGTACCTCGTGGGCAACTACAAGGGTAGCCATTGGGTTAGGTAGTGCCGAGTACCCACAATCTCCTACCAGCTCATACCTAATACTGTGTACTTTGCAAGCCTAGTCTTGCAGCTACTACATCATAACTCGCCGTGTGTACAGTGCAGTAGCTGTTGCGGTAGACACGGTGTAGATGCTGTCTGAGCTACCATGTAGAGAAAACGGAGCTTCTATGCATGCCCCTGATATTCATAGTAGCATGATCATAAAAACTAAAAGTTGAGTCCTTTCAAAAAAATACATCGGTCCTCGGACCCGCTTGTGTCGCCTGCATCGCGGTTTGTTTGTGAATGCTAGGCCTCACATGAGCTTTGATCTTGATATGTGCCTTTGACCTCATAAACAAATGAGGGTTTGCATTAACACATAAAACCCAGTTTGGTTCCAATTGAAACCTTCAACTTTAGATGAGGTCGATTTACATTTTCAGCCTATTTTACAACTTGACATCACGTGACCGTTGAACTTGTAATGTGACCTTTGACCTCATCAACAAATGAAGGATCCATGTTGCACCTATGTACCCAAGTTGGTTCCAATTGAACTTCAACTTTTCAGATGATGTCGCTTTTACAATTTTTCAGCCATTTACAACTTGACTCAGCGTCGACTTTGCCTTGGTATGTGACCTTTGACCCTCATCAACAAATGAAGGATCCCATGTTCACCTATGACCCAAGTTTGGTTTTCCAATTGAACTTCAACTTTTCAGATGAGGTCGATTTTACCTTTTCCAGCTATTTTACACCTTGACCTCGCATGACCTTTTACTTGGTTTAATGTGACCTTGACTCATCAACAAATGGGGAAATGCCAAGCTGCACAGTGAACGAAGTTTGGTTTAAATCCCCAATGTAAATGTGGATATTACAGGCCAATGTTAACCATGTTTCACCAACATACATCAACAACAACCACAGACATCACAGACAACAGTGGACACAAAAAAAAAAAAGGTTTTGATTCCCTATTTCTTCCTGCCTCAAGGCAGGCGACACAAAAAACTTAGTTTCCTAAAATGGTAGAATCCAAAAAATACCAAGAACAAATCAAAAATAGATGTCCAGCGTCTTTAAGTGGGCCCTGTTTTGCGTTTCGTCTGGAAATTTCAAGTACACACGCATCATTATTGCGCTTAAAGGGACATAATGCAATGAAAAAAAATGACATAATGAAATGGACCCTACTGAAATCACTTCCATGAGTATTTGAAACATTTATGTTTACATCTGTAAAAAAACGTAAACTGGAAGAGTTCTGGGGGGGGGGATGTGCAGTTGTTGCAATTTTCTGACACGGAATGCTGACCATTACGGCCCATCATTACCAAACTTGAAAAGCATGTTGTCATCATCTCACAGACCATTGCATTGCTATTGTATATGTGCTGATCCCAGCTAATCCACCTCTTTCACTGGCCAGATCAATATCTACTACATGCCTAAAGTACCTCCTGAATCCCAGTCTGAAATGCTTTGAAATTGTGTCGCAAAACATGGCTAGATAACCTGTACTTCTTGTCAATGATGTGAACACCTTCTTGCTCTGTCTTTTTTTTCCGGCTACGATAGCCCCTACTATCTCCTCTTCCTAAGCCAGAGCGGCAGTTCATTCATAAACCGGGACCACCATAATATGGACTATGCCACAAAGTCAAAATTTTTGTATACTTACAGTCCTCTATGAAATGAAAATCTTTGCATATATGAAAACTTGATGTGCCTTATAGCATCAAATCATCAGATATATGCTCTTAGGCACAGTCTAAACCCATGAAATCGAGCGCAATTTAAGACAGCGCATGATGTGCGAAAAAACAAATCTCTTCCACTGATAAACAAACTACTCGATGTAATAAGTCAACTACCAGGCATTCCTTGGAGACTTGTTGTGGAATTTTATTGATTACTTTGTAATTCTAGCTAGGTTTACAGAATATAGACTGAATGTATTTTTTTCCATTCCCTAATTTGTGATGGCATTTTAATATTCACCTATAAAAAAAAAATTGGCTGTAAACCTTTATGTTCCAAGGGACCGGATCCTCCGTGGAAGATTGGTTATAAACTTCATGAAAATTAGCCTGCAAATCTGATTTCTTACCAAGCAGGATTTCTTAAATTAGAATTGGTTGGTCATGTAAAATGTTTTTTTTGTTTTTATTTTTTTCTGCTTAAACTGACTAACTGTGTAATTTTTTTACTTGATACACTTTATTACATTCTACATTCAGAATGTTGTTAAGGAAATCCTCTCTCTTGACCTTTTGCATTTCAATACTTCACATCCAAGGTCCTGAAATCATTTAACCCAAATACCTGCTATAACACTTTTGGATCTATCTGGCCTAGTTTCAAATGAGGGCCATGAGAGCCTACTTGTCCATTACTTTAGATACCTAGACCAACAAATAACAGACGTGGTGCAAATTTTTAAAAGTGTGCATTTTTAACTTATTTGGCAGTATCTATTAGTTTTAGGAGGGACAAACTAGAAACAATAAAGGGAAATAGACATGACTCCAGCCTGGCATAACAGGGGGGACATGGGGAAGCCCCCCCGCGGGGGGGGGGGGGGGTCCTCAGGGTTTTGTTGGGTACCCATGCTCGTTCAAGGGGTTCTGAAGGTGACCCCTAACGGACCAATTTTCACAGGTGAAAATATCCCCTAACGGACCATTTTTTTGGGAGTTTTCAGTGAAAATATAACCCCTAACAGGACCAATTTGCAGGTGAGTTATACCCCTTGCGGGACCCGTTCTAAATCGTGAATAAAAGATATACCTTTAAAATAGCTAATATACAAGAAAAATTACACACGTGTGCTACTGCAAGAAATAACACATTTGGGTTTATTTTTGAATTGTTAGGTTAACTTTTTCCTGAGTTGTAGTGCGAGTGTGGTTTGAACCAGTCACAATCACACTGATTTGATACCCCCTAGCGGGACTAGAACTTGATCTGTGAATTTGGATACCCCTAGCGGTAGTCCCGCATTTGCAAGCTAGTGCCCTCTTTTTTTTTTTGAAGAGCTGGGTAACCCGACCAAAACCCAGAACCCCCCCGGCCCCCCCCTTGTGGGAAATCTCCCCCTCTTTCCTCCCTATGTATTAACGTGATTTCTATACACAAGCACCAATTTACAGACGGTGAAAACAGGCCAATTACAGTACTAACAAACTTTATATTATTGAGGGTTTAGTGCAAGAAGGGCCCCATCTGCAAATAGCTGCCAGGTGTTAAAATTGGCAGGTATAACACTTAAAAGAACACAACTGCCAAGTGGCAGCTATTGCAGATGGGCCTTCTGTGCACTAAACCCTCGAGATGTTTGCCGCCCCTGAAATATATATGTACCCCCAGAAGCATAGATGCACATGAAATGGGGCGTGGAAGATCTTGTTCACCCTCCAACTCCAAATGATGTAGGCCATTTAACCTAGCAACTTGCCAAAATCAGTAGCATAGATTACAGCAATACAGACTGCACTTTGGCTTGAAAAAAAAAATGGTAACCGCGCCAATGGCGGTATGATGGATTGCTTTTTCTCCCTGGTATGTGCAGCTCTGGGGTGGTGAATAATATGGGGGTGGTACAATTGTATAGGTATACACGGCAATTTCTTCGTGGAAGTTACCACACAGCTACACCGCGTAGACATGGATTTCCTATCCACTAGACATTCACTCACCGGCCAGGATTCCGGTATTTTGCCGCATAGACCGATAGTGTACACACAGCGGCTGTCTCCCCAGTCGTGGAGTAGCTACGTGGTTACAATGGCTCTCAGCGCGCAGCGATATGTCCATCGGCCAATTTTGTTTTTTAGATATTTTTGGCATATCTTTTGCATTTTTTATATTAGTTGTGCGGAATATGGGGGTTTTTATCATGCCCGATTTGAATTATCGTATGATTTTCTACAAAAAACGTCAAAAAATGCTAAACAGAGAACACATGTATAGCTCCCTATTTCCTGAAATTTTATCCACTCTCAAAATAGCGTCGTGGTTACCGCGGGCACACCGATCAGAAACGTGGTAGCGGCGTGTCTACTCCGGTACAGTCTACTACAACATCCACCTTCCTCTACACCGTGGGCACACCTATGAGGTAGCCATTGGGGTACGGTACAGCAGAGTTAGCCAATCACTGTATATAACCGTTTGGTACTTTGTAAGCCATATCTTGACAGCTACTGCCTCGCAATTAGCCCCGTGTGTACTGTGCAGTAGCTGCCGCGGTATAGACATGGTGTAGCTGCAGTATTAGGTACCACTGGTGAGACAAGAAAAATGGCCGTGTAGTTCATAAGTGGACCTGATCCTCATATGCATCTTTACATATGCACTACACATCTCTACATACAGACCAAAGATATGGCCAAAGGTTGACTTTTTTGTGTGTGAAATGTTGACCTTTTCTAACATCCTCCCCCATCAGACCCAGGGGGACCTGGGGGGGCGGTGAATACATGGTGGGGGGTTAGTAGGAGATTGTGCCCTCCTAAGTATACATAAAAGTTAAATAATGTTAACACACAACTAAGTTTGTGGCACTCTAGCCATCTAGAAAAAAGATTTGTTATGGCAAAATTATTGTCTTTTTGTGAAATCTGGACCTTTTTGACATTTACCCACCCCCTGTCAGACCAGGGGAAGCCCTGGGGAATGACTTGCATGGTTAGTAGGAGCGTGTGCCCTCCTACAATATAGTGAAAACAATTACATAATGTTAAACACAACTAGGTTTGGGCACCTAGCTCATCCAGAAAACAAGATGGCAAAATGTTGACTTTTTTGTGAATTGCGACCTTTGACATTTCCCCACCCCCTGTTCAGACCCAGGGGAGGACCATGCGGGGAATGAAATGCCATGGTTAGGAGGGGCTTGTCCCCTCCTACAAATACTAAAGTTTGGCTAATCTCGCTATCTGGAAAAAAGTTATGGCAAAATGTTGCCTTTTTTGTATCTCTACACACCACACACACACACCACACACACACACCACACACACACAACCCACATCCACACCACGATTCTATAATGTACACACACCCATCCAGAATTGCCATTCCATAAGCTGGATTTTGCTGCGCAATCCTTCCAAAAATCTTAGACAACTGTATAAAACTGTGTTTGGTTATTGCTGTCATTTTAATGGATAAAGTGCAATCTAATTTTCGCCATGGAAGTGTTTACATATTATCCCTGGTTACTGGATCACACACCTTTTGGAAATGTTCTTGCACACTGTAGACTTTGTGTAATGATCATTCCGATCGTGGGGCAGGACAAAAAGGCGTGATCCAGTTGACCATAATAACGACCGATTACACATAACACTTCGCTGGCGAATATTGAACTTTTATTTGTAAGATGTTAAATTTGGTGATGGAGCTGTTTCTAGACATAATACATATTAATTGGCTTATGGGGACTGTATTTTTTTTTAAACACCCAAATTGTTTTGATGTTTTCACATATGCACACACACTCACACACACAAGTTTTTGTAGGACCCATATATCTGAGGGTACAGGCCTTCAGAAAGGACCATGTCCTTGGTCTAAAGCCAAACACAGAATACATCTCATTGTTATATTTTCGAGGACCTTTGGTTCTACTTTTTGAGGAACCTTTGTTCAAAAGATTTCCTTTTGGTAGGTTCCTCGGGATAGCCCTATATGTCATACAAGCACACACATGCATGCCACCCCTCCCCCGCCCACACACCTGGACGTACCTTGGAAGTATACCAAGGATATCAAAAGACCTGCTTTTTCCAATTTTATTTTACATGTCTTATCCCACCCAAGTTGTGCCCATTTCAAGTTATGAGCCTTTAAAGTTGACTCTTACTTTGACCATTTTCTTTCATGCATCTTTTTCAAAAACATCCATACGGACTTAGTTCCTAGCTGACAGTTCCTTTAATAGGACACAGTGTTTTCAAAGTCTCATTTACTATATGCATACCATAAAAAACACATAAAAGATCAACAGTAATCCACTTGGTTACAATAATTTTGATTATTTATTCCACTACATCCTAGGAAATTTTATGAAATTTCATTGCGGGCAAATATGATTTTTTTAAAATCTAGGTTTTTAACGTGTCTCTTGGATAGTGGTCATAAATAGAGGGTACTATAATATACAAATCTGACCTTTGTAGCTTATATGGCAAGATTCCTGCAATGGAGTTTTCTCAATTTTTTGGCAGGCGTAATAGCTCTTGCATGGTCTCTACTATATCAGTTGTCAAAATTGGTCCCAC